>MU134604.1:65783-86146 GCA_015039355.1 Ramaria rubella
AACCAAAGAAAAACCAAGGTTTAGTCACCATATTTTTCCCAGAGAATCTGAAATAAATGTGAAGTTTTGACCAGATTTCTAATGTGTCAGACTCTAATTTACTGGGGATTTTCAAAAATGGAAATCAAGATAATATGATAGATATTCACCACATTTTTCTTGCCATAAATCATAAATTTTGTTATCTTTATTGCTGTCAAGAATTTGAGAAAAATACTGTAAGGAGAAATCATTTTTCTCGCATTTTTCAAACATAAAATTTCTCTGGGCCCCCAGTGAGAAGAACACCACAGTGTGGCTGATAGATCGTAGATCTACGGCGTCAATAAAGAATCGAAGCCAAACACCTAGCTCCCAAGAAGATCCAGATATGTCTGGGGCCACAGCCAAGGGCCTAGACAGGAGAAGTGAGCCTGCCCACGACGTGGACAAGTGAACGGGAATGCCAACAAGGATAACTAGTCCTCGTATCATTACAACACCTGTAGCTTCTGACTCTAGGAGTCGAAAGTGAGAATCAGTGGATCGAAGGAGATCTGCACAGATGAGTCAGAAACAGACGATATATCATCTGTTAAGAAAATGAGAAGAACTTTGACTAGGTCGAAGCTACAATCATCTCTCAATGAGTTGAGAGAACTGCTGATGAGTGACAGGGACAATTTTCTGGGGGTGCGAATGTCGCAGCTCCCACATGTCCAGAAACATCACAGACTGCAAAGTTCACCATCCCAAGCAGGGAAAATGGAGCAAGGGTCGGCGCTCTGGGAGGAAGAAACCTGGCAATATGAATGTACAACCGGACACATTGCCCGGATGATTGAGCCATAAATGCGTAGATACTACGCATGAAGTGAGCCATCGAGTCGCTGAGGCAGCTCGTGGAGCGGACGACACTGCGAACCAACTCCAGACCTTAGGAGATGGTGTGGAACTGTGAATACAGTCCCTGGAGGAGGAAGTACAGGGACCTTGGAAAGGAAAGGCCCCTGAGTGTGGCAACAATCCCAATAGGGATCGTGAAGTTGGCCATGAGGCAGAAAAGGCTTGCAGGAAGCGAGACAGACAGAGGATGCCACCTCCAGCTGGTCCGAGAACTAGAAGTGGTCCTTGAGAACCTAGTGCGACGATAGAACAAGACAGCGTCAGTAAGTACTACAACTAGCACTCATGTTAGTCTTGAATGTGAGTTCAATCATTGGGATAGGATCAAACATAAGGCAGCGCAACGGAAACACAGTGCGCTAGAACTCCGTGCTCAACACGCAGATAAGCTAGTCAAAGAAGCATATACTGCAGGAATCAAAGGCGAGGCCTTCGATAAACCGATCGAGTCAGCAAGAATGGCTTGATCCGTTCTCAGTAGCAGCTATAGACTGAGGGATGCTTTTATAATGGCTGACAAACGTTGACCATTGTATCAGATTGATGAAGACATCGTCTATCCACCAGTGCAGCAGGACGTGAACATTCACGTCCCCCAGTCGGACAGGCAGATACAAGCAATACCACGTGCAGTATCACCAGCAGTCACGGATCCTGAAAGGAGGATCCAGGAGGTAGGAGGAAATCCGTCTACGTATGTAGATGGAGTCGCAAAGATGGTGCAAGTTGCCCTTGAGAAACACAAGGACAGGGAGCCGGACAGATCCGTGCTTGCCAAAGCCAGAGTAAAACTACCTCACCCAGCAGCATATGCTGGGAGAGCAGATCTTGAAGAGTTCAAGAACTTTGTCTCAGGGATCCTGAGATGGCTAGGCATGAATAGTTTATTGGGACTGTCTAGTACAGAACTCCAGTTAAACTATTTAGGCACTCACCTTAAGGGCGAGGCATTGGAGTGGTATGCCTGAAATATTGAGCATCATGATCAAGTCATAATCGACTGGACTCTGGAGAGTGCAATCACTGGGTTACAACAGCGGTTCCTTCATGCACTCACACATAGGCATGAGTCGAATAAGTTCGACACAATTGTGCAGGGGACCAGAATCGTTTAGGAATTACTGAACGATATTACGAAGTATGCAGTGCGGATGATACATCCGCTGGATGAGTATACAATCCATAAACGGTTCGTAGCAGCACTTCGAGAAGTGCTGCGTCATGAAGTCTTAACATTAGGCTACACCACAGAATTCAGTTCAATAACTGAGTTATATGAAGCCACAAAGGCTGTAGAGGATGTGTCTCGATATGACATCGGGTCACGGAAAACAGAGACTAGCAGCGCTCACGCGCCACAGGCAAAGCCAACTTCGACAACTAGTCGAAATCAGGCTGTGCCGAGCTCATCTCGAGCCCCTAATACAGGAAACTGTTCTACGGCGAAGCAGACAATATATCGTCCACTGAACACTCGACCTCAAATGGAAACGAGGCCAACTATACCCCAAACAGGGGTACAGGTTACGCAGAGAGCTGGAGCTGGAGCTTTAGTAGCTTCTCGTCCTTCACAGAAATCTTCTGGAGGTCCAGGAGGTCAAGGACGTAGCACAGATTTGACGTGCTATGAGTGTGGACAAGTCGGGCATATCCAGCCGAATTGCCTGCAGTGGAAGAGCAAACCACGCATAGCAGGTGCACGGTTGGAAGAAGTGGTTGAGCACTCCCTGAGTGTTCAAGAAGGGGGGGAGGAGCCACAAAGTGGCAAACCAGATGAGCGAATGGATGTCCAGGACGACCATGAGAATGAGATTGGTGAACTAGTTGCTGATTCCCAGTCGGAAATCATGCCTTATCAATGGGATGACAACGATGATACGAGAACACAAAGTGAGCGGATGGAGTACATCTGCTAGAAGGATCATATGAGGAAAGGCCGCGCATATATGCGGTGCAGACACCAACTACCATCATCAGTGGTGGGTTAAGTCGAAACAAGGACTTCCACATCCAGGCAGGAGTCATAGACAAGACCATTGAGCCTGTCTATGATCATCGGTTCAGACCGTGTGACAAGACGTGCCCCAAATGGGCTGTATAGACAACCAAACAATCTCCAGGTATTCAGAGATTGGTGGAGTCAGAGCCCACTATTTGCTAGACAGCGGGTGTGAGGGAGTCATGCTCTCCCCAGATTTCATCCGTGCTGTAGGCATTAAGCCGTTCGAACTTGAACGTCCAATTGGTCTACAGCTAGCATGTGTCAGCAGTAAGTCGACCATCAACTATGGAATGCACACCAACATCCATTTTGGTGAGCTTAATATCGAGGAATACTTTGATATAGCGAATGTAGATTACTATGACGCAATACTAGGAACACCATTCCTACATAAATTAGGGATATCCCTCAACTTTAGGAAGGGAAGTAATTCCGAACCACGTGATTGCTGGGGAAGAGCAGCTGGACTATAAACACCCAGCTGAATGCAAGACTCAAATCGCGAGTCTCACTGGGGGCATGAGAAGATTTTTAGTGTAAAAAATGTGATAAAAATGCTTTTTCCTTACAGGTTAGTCATTCACTGTTCTGGTTGAAAAATCTCCCAAAAATGCTGCTTTTTTATCAAGTTTTTGGACCTGAAAATCTGGTACACATTTCACATTTATAGGCATGGGAAATGGATGTAAAATGTGAGAAATAATGAATTTACTTGTTGGTTTCATGCCACAAAAATGCAAGGACAATCTTGGTTTTCATTGACATTTTCAACAGAAAAGAACCAAAATTTATCCAAGATTTCATAGTAGAAAAAAGGTGAGAAAATTAGTAAAATATATGAGATTTTCATGAGATTTTTCAACACTATTAGCCAATGAATAATCCAACATTTTTCTTTAGTTTTTTGCTAGGAAAAAACCTGATGGATAAATGTTTATCCCTTGGATAATCATTCACCCATATGGGGTAAATGTTCTGCCTATGGCAGAATGATTATCCAAGGGATAAACTCTTATCCATTGGCTTTTTCATGACCTTTTCGGTTCAGAAAACTTGTTATATATTGCCTATGGGTGAATGATTATCCAAGGGATAAACTCTTATCCATGGACTTTTTCATTGCCTTTTCAGTTCAGAAAACTTGTTATATATTGCCTATGGGTGAATGATTATCCAAGGGATAAACTCTTATCCATTGACTTTTTCATGACCTTTTCGGTTCAGAAAACTTTTTATATATTGCCTATGGGTGAATGATTATCCAAGGGATAAACATTTATCCATCAGGTTTTTCCTAGCAAAAAACTAAAGAAAAATGTTGGATTATTCATTGGCTAATAGTTTTGAAAAATCTCATATATTTTACTAATTTTCTCACCTTTTTTCTACTATGAAATTTTGGATAAATTTTGGTTCTTTTCTGTTGAAAATGTCAATGAAAACCAAGATTGTCCTTGCATTTTTGTGGCATGAAACCAACAAGTAAATTCATTATTTCTCACATTTTACATCCATTTCCCATGCCTATAATTGTGAAATATGTATCGGATTTTCAGGTCCAAAAATGTGATAAAAAAGCAGCATTTTTGGGAGATTTTTCAACCAGAACAGTGAATGAATAATCTGTAAGGAAAAAGCATTTTTATCACATTCTTTTACACTAAAAATCTGCTCATGCCCCCAGTGTCTTAAGCCCAAACTAGTGAGCCACAAACCGTGACTTGAGACTGGCTCTTCGTTGCACGTGGAGCCATCAATGAGCTCGCCAGACAGGAGGCGAGACAAGGGAAAAGGGAAAGAAAACCAAAGAAACATTGATGTTGGTCTACTTGACCAATGTACCAACAGGATTGATGAGGGATGTACTTGCACCAAGCCACTGTCATTGAAGGCAGAGGACTTTCCCAAACTAGGGGAAAGATGGGAACTAGAGTATGCAGACCTCTTCGGAGGTGTGCTGTTAGAACTTCCTCCTTGGAGGGAGATTAATCACGAAATTAAGTTCATGGATGAAACCAAACAGTTTCATTATCAACTACTGAAGTGCCCGGAAGCACTTCAAAACGAACTGATCAACAAAGTCAACCGGTAGACCACCGCTGGTTGCTGGGTATCAGCATCAGTACATTCTGCGGCGCCAGTGCTATGCATTCTGAAGAAAAACAGAAAGCTCAGAACAGCGATAGACCTACGTCTACGCAATGACAACACGGTGAAGGACATTACGCCCTTCCCAGACCAGGATACAATTCGGCATGACATAGCTTGTGCCATGTACCGATCCAAACTTGACATGTCTGACGCATACAAATAAATACATGTAGTTGAGGAGGACATTGAGAAGACGGTGTTCGCGACCATATTCGGTACATTCAAAAGTCAGGTTATGCAGATTGGCAACTGCAATGCGCCATCTCCATTTCAACGTCTCATGACGTTGATTTTTCATAACCAAATTGGTCAATCAGTCCATGTCTACTTGGATGACATATTCATTTACTCAAGCTCTATAGAAGAGCATGAAAAACACCTTTGACAGGTGTTTGATATTCTACGTGAGGCACATGTGTTCCTCAGCGGAAATTGATCCAAGATCGATTTTTATTCACCTCATATGGAATGCCTTGGTCACATAATAGATGACAAGGGCATACATGCCGATGCAGATAAAATGGAGAAGGTTCAAGGTTGGAGGAGACCTCGAACATTTAACGAAGTCCAATAATTTCTAGGACTCGTGCAGTATCTGGCACCATATATGCCAGATTTGATGGCATATACAACTCCCTTATCGGGAAGTGCACGCAACAATAGGATGTTTCAATGGACACTTTTGATGGATAAGTGCTTTGAATCCATCAAAGCGCTAGCATGTAAGGCTCCAATTCTGAAGCCTATAAATCACGCTAGCTCAGAACCCATTTGGGTTGTGACCGATGGTTCCAAATCTGGAGTCGGGGCAGTTACGGACAAGGTCTGGACTGGACGACTTGTTGTCCAGCAGGATTTATATCAAAGAAGTTCAGTCCCGTGCAACAGCATTACAAAAAGGCATGAGCATGAGATGATTGCTATCCTTGAAGCACTTATGAATTGGGAGGATAAGCTGCTAGGTTGTCAGTTCACACTGGTGACGGATAACAAAGGTCTTGAATATGTCGAGACACAACAGCATCTGTCTGACAGACAGGTGCACTGATGGGAGTTTCTCTCCAGATTCCACTATACCACAGTACATGTACCGGGAGTGGAGAACAAGGTAGCCGACTGCCTGTCATGCTATTACAAGAACGACAAGCAGGGGGAAATTCACCCAGCAGAAGAGTACATCAACGCAGATGCGCGGCTAGACCCGGAAGGAGAATTCCTCCCAAGGGATAGATTTGTTGAAATATGAATGGCCGCAGCGTGACAGTCGCAACAATTACAAGAGGCGATAGAGCAGTGTGTCATAGACACACAGCAGATGAAACAAGCAAGGAAGGAACCTTCCACACAGGTGGGAGGTAAGGAGGAGGACGATGTACGAGCTACAGCATCGGGTGCAGACTCAGAGAGTCTACATTCATGCGTAGAATGCGAGTTTGACCTAAAACTAGCCATAGCCAACAGCTATGGAACAGACCCAATACTTAAGAAAGTATTGGCAAATCCTGAGGCTCACCCTCAATTTGGGGTGAGAAACAGACTGGGTTGGACAAAGAACCAGTTCAATAAAGACGTAGTGTGTCTTCCCCAGGAATCTTTGTGTTCCAAGGGGAGGAGAATGGTTGAGATAATCATCGATCATGCACATAGAGTAGTTGGCCACTTTGGGCCATTCAAAACTGACCAGTACATCAGGCGATTGTACTGGTGGTCAGGAATGGCAGCCGACATAGAGTCGTTCTGTGGATCCTGTGCAGCCTGTCAGGCTGCAAATAATGACAATAGATGACCAGCAGGGTTATTGCATACCCTCCTGATACCTGATAGACCATGGCAGTCTATCGGAATGGACTTTGTTGGTCCATTGCCAGAATCAAAGGGTCATGACTATTTACTAGTCGTGATTGACAGACTCACGTCTATGGTGCATTTAGTGCCAACTATGACGAGAGTGACTGTGCGACAAGTCACGTGGTTATACCTCAAAGAGATAGTACGCTTGCATGGAGTACATGAGTCCATCATTTTGGATCACGACTCCAAATTCACTTCCATATTTTGGAGAGAATTGCAGCGTATAATGGGCACGAAGCTGCTCATGTCCACAGCATTCCACCCACAGACGGATGGAGCAACAGAAGTGAATCCTTCTGTAGGGCAAATACTCCGCACGGTAGTGCAGAGTGATCAGAAGGATTGGGTCGAGAAATGCCCAATGGTAGAATTCACATTGAACAGCTCAATCAGTGTGACCATGGGATATGCACCGTTCAAATTGAACAGTGGATACCTGCCCCGTATCGGGCAGGTACTATCAGTGGATACTACCCTCAGAGGAGTACGGCAGTTCGCACAACAAGCGTTGTGGAACCTGAGTGATGCTCATGATGCCATCATCGCGAGCCAAGTACAGCAGACAGATACTGCTAATACCAGACACCATCAAGGAATGACATACAAAGTTGGACAGCTTGTATATCTGTCTACAAAGAACCTGTCATTACCTAAAGGATGGGCAAAGAAATTAGTGCCCAATTATAATGGGCCATATCCAGTTATAGAAGTGGACAATTCCATCTCTACCGTGAAACTTGAGTTACCTCCAGAGCTCATGGCTCAGAGGATACTACCAAAGTTTCATGCGAGTCTAATCAGACCGCATATGCCCAATGACAATGAATGATTTCCTCGTTGCGATGTAAATTATATTTACGACTTTGGAAAAGAAGAAGAACCCGAATGGTTCATAGATGAGATTTTGGCTCATCGCTGGACTAGTAACTCCAAGCTGGAGTTACAAGTAAGGTAGACATTGGGAGATGTCACCTGGGAACCACTCTCTGCATGCAGAGAGTTAGAAGCGCTAGAGCCTATCTAGAGCTAAGGGGAGTTAGGAAGCCACTAGAGCTTCCTAATCATGCCTCATAAGGCATGAGAGAGATGACAAATGAGTCCTTAATAAAAAGGACTTGACACGAAAATGATTTGTGTCAACGATTCGTGCGACGCAACGACGTCACGTGAAAGTGGTCATGTGACACAACAGGTGCGCTCGCTCTGCATTTAAGCGACGATGTGATTGCCGCTTCAAGGTAATTTTTACCATTCACCTCTACACTCACACCAGTGTGAGTGGCAAACGATTGTTATCCATGGACGCCGAAGCATCCCACACACATCACTCAGCAGAGGCACTCCTTAGTGCCTCTGAACAATTCACGATGCTCCACAAAGAGCAAAGCTGGACAGTGCATGGCATCAAGGACACCATTTAAATTGTCCATTGCGACTCCTGCCCGGAGTGCAATGCATACATGCAGCACTTGCTGCAAGCCGCAAAACTGCGGCTTATCAACCCTTGAATGCACGACATCGAACGTGCATTAAAAGTGGCCTGGCCACCATTACTCACCGAAATGGCGTGCCCTTTTGTTAAGGATGCGGTAGCCTCCTACAAAGAGGACATACGCAAGCTCCATGCAGAGCTTGACACGGTTCACACTGCCTTCCGCAAGGAGAAGCAGATAAATCGTGAAATGGCCCACAAACTGTCCACCATGAAGTTGACGCCATCAGCGCCGACCATAATCAATCTGACATTGCTGCCAGATTTGATGACGGACTCAGCAAGTCTGTCTACTCCAACTACTGGTGCATCACCGGTAGGACCTACCTGAGCCGGTCGCAAGACCACATCCAAGAATAGAACGCTGGCCACACCTTACCCGGTGTCGCTACATGCTCAGATTGCCCCCACCATCAGCGACCCGCCTGCAACGCAGACGGGCTTCTTACCCTTCCCTTTGGGCAAAGCACCGCACCCCACTGCGGTGCAAACAAGCCATCGACCTGCAGAGTGATTCAACACCTGCCCGCTCAACGAGCCAAGATTCATTGAGCAGCTTACACTTGCGCGCACGACATTTGCCTTGTCATGCAGCACGCCATCATCAAGTGTGCTGACCGCGAGCAGTGATTGACTACTCGAACACCAGCATTTGAGATGGCGCATGACACGCCTCCCAATCTCAGGGATGTGTTGCACACCATAGAGTATTCCCCTGAGGGAGTATCACCTGCTATCCATGGGAATTGTGACAACACCCTCTGTCTCGAGGATGTTGACGTCTGGGTATGGCTTAAGCTGATTAAGCCAAAGAAAGACAGTCTTGTCTGTCTCCAAAAGCTGATGGACCTGTTCATGGTCCATGGCCAGTGGGCCGAGCTTGCCAGTATGAGCTGGCAGCAAGATCTCCCGATGCTGTTATCTACCAGCATTGAGAGGGTGTTTGAATGGAAATGCCCTCACAAGAGTACGTCTCTCGATGAGCTAGCCCAATGGCTAGGCATATACATGGGTGTAGATCCCGCTAGGGTGTTCATTAACATTGAGCCCTACTTTGTGTGGAAGCAGAGCAAGGTCTGCTATAATGAGACCACACAGAGGGTTCTTGACGCCTGTGAAGGCCGGAAATTTCCTGGCCTTCACCTACCCACGCCTGCTTGCCCCCCAGGCCTTTGGGGAGCACCGTCGACTTCTGACAATGATTCTTCACTCGACGGATGCGGTGGAGGGCCTCCCTGCTCAAGGCACGTACAGACGTGCTGACAATGGAACCATCCGCCCTGTCCACCCCTCAGCCTGCATCCGCTGCTACAGTGGATGACACTACCATGGAAGTCGACCCAGCCGACTCCATTTACTATGACAATACCATTGAAGTAGCCGTGCAGTCATCATCAACTGCACCTGTACCCATATATGCTGATCCTCCATCAGCATAAAGTTTCCCAAACCTTCCTGAGGTTTGGTCTGTGGGGAGGATGTAAGAATGTAGATTCTTACAGTAGCATATATGCTACCAATGAAGGAATATAAACCACCAGAGTGGTTTATGGGAGGTATTATATAAGCAACCCATTAGGGGCGCCTGTAGATAGTGGACAACTATACAGTTGTCCACAAGTAATTAGATAAGCATAGATAATCTTGTATACACACATTGTGCAGACACCAATACATATATTGGCACAGTCTGTCTATCTTACACTACTCAAATGCCAGTGTTCGAGACCACTCACGACATGCCTTATGTTTCAATGCTTCATGACATTGATTTTTCATAACCAAATTGGTCGATCAGTCCACGTATACTTGGATCATATATTCATCTATTTGAGCTCTATCAAAGAGCATGAAAAACACCTTCGAAAGGTGTTTGAAATATTGTGTGAGGCACATTTGTTCCTCAGTGGAAATTGATCCAAGATTGATTTGTATTCACCTCATATGGAGTGCCTTGGTCATATCATAGATGACATGCTAAGGCTCTCAACAGGTTGCAGGTCGCACAGGTTTTACCTGCAGGTACCTGTACCTGTACCTGCAGGTAATTTAGGCGCAGGGTCCAGGTACCCAGCATTTAAAATAGGTGCCGGGTTGGCCTGTTTAGCTGAATATACAAGATCTGTTCACACAAAACAACATGCCAAAAGAAACACAAAATAAAAAATAACCTGCAGGTTGGACAGGTACAGGTCCCCGGCGCCTATTTAAGCGCCGAGTGATGATCTCACCTACAGGTTCCCACGACCTGCGGATACGGGTACCCGTACCCACGGGTTTAACCTGTTGAGAGCCTTAATCCATGCAGATGTGGATAAGATGGAGAAGGTTGGAGGTTGGAGAAGACCTTGAACATTTAGCGATGTCCAAAGATTTCTAGCACTCGTTCAGTATCTGGCACCGTATATGCCAGATTTGACAGCATATACAACTCCCTGATCAGGAAGTGCATGAAACAACAGGATTTTTCAATGGACGCCCTTGATGGATAGGTGTTTTGAATCCATCAAAGCACTAGCGTGTAAGGCTCCAATCTTGAAGCCTATAAATCATGCTAGTTCAGAACCCATTTGGATTGTGATGGACGGCTCAAAGTCTGGAGTTGGAGCAGTTTATGGACAGGGTCTGGACTGGACAACTTGTTGCCCAGCAGGGTTTCTTTCGAAGAAATTCAGTCCTTCGCAACAGCGTTACAAAACGCATGAGCATGAGACAATTGCTATCCTAGAAGCACTTATGAAGTGGGAGGATAAGCTACTGGGTTGCCAGTTCACACTGGTCACCAATAACACAGGTCTCAAATACTTTGAGACACAACAGCATCTGTCTGAGAGACAGGTGTGCTGGTGAGAGTTTCTCTCCCAATTCAACTATACCACGGTACATGTACCGAGGGTGGAGAACAAGGTAGCCAACTGTCTGTCACGCTGCTATGAGAACGATAAGCAGGGTGAAAGTCACCCCGTGGAAGAATATGTCAATGCAGATGCAAGGCTAGATCCAGAAGGAGAGTTTCTCCCAACGAATTGATTCGTAGAAATACGAATGGCCACAGCACGACAGTTGCAGCGATTACAAGATGCAATGGAGCAGTGTGTCACTTATGTGCAGCAGATGAAGCAAGTAGGGGAAGTACCTCCCACACAAGTGGAAGGTAACGAGGAGGATGATGTACTAGCTACAGCGTCTGGTGCGGACTCAGAGTGTCTATGCTCATGTGTAGGATGCGAGTTTGGCCTGACACGAGCCATAGCCAAGGGCTATGTGACAGATCCAATACTCAAGAAAAGTATTGGCAAATCCTGAAGCTCACCCCAGATTCTGGGTGAGAAAGGGACTGGTTTGGACAAAGAACCAGTTCAACAAAGATGTTGTGTGCCTTCCCCAGGAAGTTTTTTCCAAGGGGAGGAGAATGGTTGAGATAATTATTGATCATGCACATAGAGTGGTTGGCCACTTTGGGCAATTCAAAACCGACAAGTGCATCAGACCATCATACTGGTGGTCGGTAATGGCAGGTGACATAGAGTCGTTCTGTGGATCCTGTGCAGCCTGTCAGGCTGAAAAGAAGGATAATAGATGAACAGCAGGGTTGTTACATAATCAGAATGGACTGTTGGTCCATTGCCAGAATCAAAGGGTCATGACTATTTATTAGTTGTGATTGACAGACTCATGTATATGGTGCATCTAGTGCCAACTACGATGAGAGTTATGGTGTGACAAGTCATGTGGTTATACCACAAAGAGGTAATACACCTGCATGGAGTACCTGAGTTTATTGTCTCGGATTGCAACTCCAGATTCACCTCCATATTTTGGAGAAAATTGCAGCAAATAATGGGCACAAAATTTCTCATGTCCACAGCATTCCACCCACAGACCGATGGAGCAACAGAACAAGCAAATTGTTCTGTAGGGCAAATACTCCACACTGTAGTGCAGAGTGATCAGAAGGATTGGGCCGAGAAATGCCCAATGGTAGAATTCACACTGAACAGTTCAGTCAGTGTGACCACAGGATACGCACCATTAGAACTGAACAGTGGATACTTGCCCCATATTGGGCAAGTACTATCAGTGAATACCACCTTTAGAGGAGTACGGCAGTTTGCACAACATGCGTTGTGGAATGTAATTGATGCTCATGATGCAATCATTGTGAGTCGAGTATGGCAGACAGACACTGCAAATACCAGACGCCGTCAGGGAATGATGTATGAGGTTGGACAGCTAGTATATCTGTCTACAAATAACCTGTCCTTACCTAAAGGATGGGCAAAGAAACGAGTGCCCAATTATATTAGGCCATATCAAGTTGTAGAGGTGGACAACTCCACCTCCAATGTGAAACTTGAATTACCTCCAGAGCTCACAGCTCAGAGGATACTTCCAAAGTTTCATGCAAGTCTAATCAGACCGCATATACCCAATGACAATGAATAATTCCCTCGTTGCAACGTAAATTATATTTACGACTTTGGGAAGGAAAACAAATCAGACACCAGAGACATGATACAAAATGTACCCAGAGAAAAGCGTGGGAAAATTGTGCAAAAAGATCGAATCTTGACACCATTTGCATGGTGAGAAAATTGAAAACATAGTGTATTTTTGGTCAACATCTGTTTGAGGTGCAGATGTTGAACAAAGTCAGGATTTGATTGGGGTGAAAATTAGGAATTTGCTTCAGGTTTGTGTCCCACACAATTCAAGGCATTTTTGTTAATTTTATCACAATTTTCACACCCAAGCATTTTGTAAACTAAGTTACAATTTTCCCAGGGAGAAAATTGAGAACAAAGAGGAAATTGTTTACCATTTTCCTGCAATTTCCCCTTTGTTCTCAATTTTCTCCCTGGGAGAATTGTAACTTTGTTTACAAAATGCTTGGGTGTGAAAATCATGATAAAATTAACAAAAATGCCTTGAATTGTGTGGGACACAAATCTGAAGCAAATTCCTAATTTTCACCCCACTCAAATCCTAACTTTGTTCAACATCTGCACCCCAAACAAATGTTGACCAAAAATACACCATGTTTTCAATTTTCTCATCATGCAAATGGTGTCAAGATTCGATCTTTTTGCACAATTTTCCCACGCTTTTCTCTAGGTACATTTTGTGTCATGTCTCCAGTGAGAATGGTTCATAGACGAGATCATTGCTCATGGCTGGACTAGTGACTCCAATTTGGAGTTACAAGTATGGTGGACATTAGGAGATGTCACCTGGGAGCCACTCTCTGCCTGCAGAGAGTTAGAAGCACTAGATGCTTTTCTAGAGCTGAGAGGGGTTAGGAAGCCACGTGAGCTTCCTAATCGTGCCTTATAGGCATGATAATGACAAGGAGTGAGTCCTTAATAAAAGGACTCGACACGAACATAGTTCATGCTGGCGATTTGCATGACACGACGGATGCGCTCACCTTAAATTTAAGCACCAATTTTATTGCTGCTTCAAGGCTCTTTGCCACCCACCACCACACCCACACCCGTGCAAGTGTAATAGCGATTCCCACATGGACACCGAAGTGTCCCATCCACACCACTCTGCAGAGGCACTACCTAGTGCCTCCGAGCAATTCACTATGCTCCAAAAGGAGCGGAGCTGGACAGTGCATGGTATCAAGGACGCCATAGCTATTGTCCATTGTGACTCCTGTGCAGAGTGCAATGCCTACACACAGCACTTGCTGGAAGCGGCCGCCAAACTGCGGCTTATAGATCCTCAAATACATGACATTGATCATGCATTCAAAGGTGCCTGGCCACCTCTACTGGCCGAAATGGCATGTCCTTTTATTAAGGATGTGGTACCCTCTTATATGGAGGAGATGCGCAAGCTTCATGCAGAGCTTGATAACTTGCATGCTGCTCTCAATAAGGAGAGACAGCAAAATTGCAAGATGACGGATAAATTATCTGCCATGAACTCGACGCCACCAGCGCCAACTATCATCGATCTGACTTCATTGCCAGATTCGATGATGGACTCAGTGAGTCCGTCTACTCCAACTACTGGTGCCTCACCATTAGGACCAACACGATCTGGTCGCAAGACCGCATCCAAGCAGCAAGCATTAGCGACGCCGTACCCAGTGTTGCTGAACACCCACATCTCCCCTGCCATAGGCAACCTGCCTGCAATGCAGATGGGATTCTTCCCCCACCCACTGGGCAAAGCACTGCACCCCACAGCAGTACAAACGAGTTGTCGATCTGCAGAGTGGTTCGACACGTGCCCTCTCAATGAACCTAGGTTCATTGAGCAGCTCACACTAGTGCGCCCAACACTTGCCATGTCATGCAGCACCGTGCAGCACGCCATCATCAAGTGTGCTGACCATGAGCAACACTTGGCCACTCAAACACCTGCATTCGAGATCACGCATGATATGCCTCCCAATCTTCAGGATGCATTGTGCACCATCGAATACTCCCCAGAGGGAGTATAACCTGCTATATGCGGGAATGGAGATAACACCCTCTGACTAGAGGATGTTGACGTTTGGGTCTAGCTTACACTAATTAAGCCAAAGAAAGACAGTCTTGTCTTTCTTCAAAAGCTCACAGAAATGCTCACAGTCCATGGCAAATGGGCTGAGCTTGCTGGCACATACTTGTGGCAAGACCTACCGATGCTGTTATCCACCAGCGTCGAACTTGCATTCGAGTGGAAGCACCCTCCTGAGAGCACGTCCCTAACTAGCCCAATGGCTAGGTGTACACGTGGGGGTAGACCCCACTAGGGCTCTAGTCAATATAGAGCCCTACTTCATGCGCAAGCAGAGTAAAATCTGCTATAACGAAACCACGCAGAGGGTTCTCGACACCCGTGAAGGCCGGACATTCACCGGCCTTCATCTACCTATGCCCCTTCGTCCCTTCAGCTACTGGGGAGAACCATCCACATCTAAGGCATGACACAAATGAATCCGCGGATTCCTCTGCATCTGACCCATGGGTATTCAAATTTCCAAAACCTCTACCTGCATCCGGGATCGCATTTGGGGCCCAGATATCCGAATCCGCGGGTGCGGATCACAGGTACCCACAGGTATACCTGTCATATACCTTGTATAACTGTGTGATTTTTTAATTTTCATTGAATTCAATAATCATAAATTCTGGCAATATTTGATACAAAATACAGGAAGGGCTATCAATTATTAAGGTATGTGGAGCTATGGGTATAGTGGAAGAACATCAAAAGAACACAGAATATCACCATTACATGGATATTCAGCATCCTGAGCATAATTGACCTTACTCGCTTCTTGCATATGTATGTGGATAGTGGGTTACTGTGAGTACTCCCATACAGTTCCGGATGCAAATACAGTGAAAATGCAATGTTGGCCAGAGAAGTACTTGAAGTTAAGATGTGGCTTCCTTTGTGTCAGTCATCATGCATCACATGCCATCTGAAGTGAATCTGACCATCAGCATCAGCTCAAACTATGGCCATGCCACTCACCACTACCCCACAAATGACCCCTCCATGTTCAGCAGATCATTAAGTGCACGCACAACGAGCCCCACACCCTCCTGCACATTCTCCCGCTCCTCTTCCACAACCTTCTGGTCTTTCGTTCATCTGCAACAACCTCGCATGACTTCCCTTAGAGCCATCACCAACATTTCCCACCAGACAAGGATTGAGGGCAAGCTAGAGATGTGGATGTTCTTGGTGTCACAGCAAGAAGGGTCGGCTGAGTAGTAAGTCATCTCCAAATATATTTCCCCACAATATGCACTGTTCAGTTCCAGTTTCACCCAGTGTGGATGCTGTGACGGTCTTGGAACCTGATGGTGGTGCTGAAAAGGCTGCCTGCTTGCATGGACATGGACTTGACCTCGTTGGACTTGAAAGTCGACAGGACACAACTCGAAGAAGACACCACATCTAGTGATGTGAGCAAGCGAGCATGGTTTTCGGCTGTGGAATCTGGAGATGCCAAGTGAATCCAGGCATGGCAGACTGGGCGAGATGAGCACAAAGCAATATTCAGCAAGCATTCTTCCACACTAGGTTTGGCAGACCTTTGGCCTCCATGTGACCAGTGCGGCTGATAGGTAGTGTGTTTATCAAAGGGCGGGTGATGACCAAGGGCGTGCAGTTGGCTGCCAGACTAGGCCTGTGCAGCAAGGTGTGAAATAGCTTGAGAATAAATGGAAAAACATACCTAATGTTCCATGTATATTGCAGATGGCCAGGTTAGGCTTGCGAATGACATACGTGGAAGGTTTCAAATGCAATGTGTGGGTCACGTGACCAACACAGCCTAGACTACAATGTGTTCAGATGCCATGGCCACAGAGCGAGGTTGAGCCAAATATCATGATATTTGGAGACAGATATCTGCCAAAAAAAACTGTCATAACCATAGACCATACCCACACCTGGGCCTTATCCATGGGAAATGGATATCTGAATCCATGGATGGGATACCCACGGGTTTCCCACGGATGAATCTGTGAAAAACCTATGGGTAATCTGCACTCATGTCATGCCTTATCCACGTCTCACTGGGGGCATGAGCAGATTTTTAGCATTAAAAAATGTAAAATGCTTGTTCCATACCAAAGTACTCAGTAACTGCTACTGCCTTGAAAAATCTCCCAAAAATGCTGCTTTTTTATCAAATGCTCAGACCTGAAAATCTCATACATATTAGCACAATTATAGGCAGGGGAAATGGGAGGTAAAATGTGAGAAATAAGCTAGTTTATTAGGCAGTATTAATATTAATATACCTATTTTTTCATCTGAGATTCTCAACAGAAAAGAACCAAAACTCCTCAGTGGTCTAGGTGGAACTGGGAAATATTGGCTGACAGTGGATCTGGTGAGATGAGATCCACTGCCGCTCCTGTGCCAGGGGATGAGATACAACGAGCTGATATTCGCCATCCCTTATAGTCCGGATTTCCTCAGCTGGTCAGATCTCAGCGGATCATCCTGGCGGGTCCGCTGTCATCCAAGGCACTTCTTGCTGGGGATTATCCATCAAAATCCAATGAAAATGGTGGAATCTCATCACATTTTGATGATGCAAAATCTTGCATTGTTTGTGCATTTAAATTTGGTCTTACTCTTCTATACAGCATTTTGGAAAACCTTGCCAAAACCAATTTATTTTTGTTTTTAAAATCTGAAAATCAAAAATTTATAGGTGTTGTTTTGCCTGCTTTTGCTTCAAACAACTTTGTACCAGCATTTGTTTAAGTCTCATATCTGCTCATGGGTTGATTCAAGAAATGTAAAAAGTTGTAAAAAAAAGTGTTCAGATTCAGAAGTGAGGGGTCCTTCAAGGCCATAAGCTGTTCTAGGGGTTCTGTGCAGAGCCACACATCCTTGAACTATACAGGGCTATGCATTATCTAACATGCAGTGCCCACCTCAAGACCACTGTCAACTGCACCACCAAAGATCACCAGCCACCCTTGGTCATGTCAACTGCCCTACCCATACACAACTTAGTCCTGTGACATAGGGTAGGCCTTGAGTGAGTGAGACTAGGGTGTGGACGAGGGTAAGTCAAGGTGTTGTATTTTTTGTGCATCTCCCAAGGTTTAAGTTGAAGACATATCTTACCTTTTCTGTTTATTTTTGTCTCCAAAAATCCAACCAAAAGGTAGTGTTTCATGACTGTTTTCAAACAATATTTGCAAAACTAAATATTGCAAGAAAATATGGGTGGGAGAAGGCATTTTCTTTATATTTTTCCTTTCAATTATTTATCTATGTCCCCAGTGTGAGAGAGGCAGTGGTGGCAGATTAACAAATACATTTGTAAACTAATGAAACATTTTGCCAGTTTTGCCACTCTGGCTAAACACCTGGCAAAACTGGTTTTGCCAATCACCGGCGATACTGGCCTTCCCTAGTTCGGGCGCTTCTGGTTTGCCGCCGTATCACGTCCTTCATCGATCGGAGTTAGGATTTTGATCAAGCCAACGCTCACAGACCATACCGGTACGGTATGGACGGCTGGAGAGACATTTTACATTTTGATTTCCACGGAGAACATGTTTTATTCTCCTCTTTACGCCTCAACTCTGGCTTCACTTTTATTCTTGCCTCACTACTTACCGTTGCTCTCTGTGCTCTTGAAAAGTTTGTCCCTCATTCCTACAGCCTAATAGTACATCCCTTGACTCAGAGAACCACCTCTTGGTTTTGGCAGATATCTCTCATACATTCTCACATCTAAACGAAATCATTTCCCTTCACACAATCCTCGATTAGGCATCGCTATATTTCGCACTGGTCTATACTGGGTCCTTACCCTCATACGATTGTAAGATACTGACGTGGCATGAGATGAAGAATTATGTAATTTCATTGGCAGGTTGTATATGCTTCTTGCGATGACCTTTCATGTTGGGTGAGCTCCACCATCATTGCTAGTGCGTACGCTAAGACTTTGCACTTCGGGAGATTAATCCTTGTAGTGGTAAGTATCCGGATGAACCGCAGTGCGTATAATTACACGTGGTGTAGGTGACCTCACTAAGTGCGGGTCAATTTGTTATCGAGTACCTCGAGGCTACACAGCCCAAGCCGGAACGGTGAGCGCCAGCATCCGAGCCCAGGACATCGATAATTTTAATTATCTATTTCTCTTGATGCAGACACATAGAGGCCTCACCTTTACTTGGCCGGAGGAGAGGTCTGAATCTGGCAGGCTCTGCCGAGTATCTTGCCGCCTCACCGCCACTTCAAACGACGGAGTATCCTCCGCGGCGACAACAAGAGTCACATAACCAAAATATTTCTCTCCCAAAAGGTAATGGCGATAGTTCGATCGTCTTTGCCACTGATGATGGAGAGGACATGGCATAATTCATTGATCATGTATATTTTTACAAATCTATGCATACTAGTAACTCACCCACTCCGTCCCGGAACCTCCTGCATCGTCAACTCTCCTTATTTTGGTATCTAAATTTTCTTAACTTAACGTAGTTTTCTTTTTTATTATTCTCGAAGCAGCTGCTCTAGCTTCTGAGGTTGCAATATCTCGTCATCCGCTAATCGAGCCTGTTCTTTGCCCTGCATAGCCCAATTAATAGCCACACGGAAAGGGTGCGATTAGATTGTGGAACAGAATGAGAGAGGTTACACACATCTTCATATCTTACAATAGTGGGGACAGATTGGATCCGATGTGAGTTGCGATACTCATTGTCAGAAGTTTTCCATCTGGTGCACATTGCAGACCAGTTAATCGACAAGTAACTCGAATCTAGTTTAAGTTGCTTACTGTGCTTTCTGCCCCCACATAGATTATTATCCCTGTCTCGGGACTCGCATCAAAGGTCCTCTGAACAAAATCTTCGACATTGCGGCAGTCCTATGAAAGAAGGTCAACTGAGGAGAGTTGAATACTATAGGTGATGTATATGTTTGGCTAACAGGGCACCACATGATACCCTCAACTTTGCTTGCTGTTCATAACTCAAGCGTCAGTATTGGAACAAGCTGACTGAAGGCGAGGTTCATTACAATAGAAAATCATAAATGTTCTTCCCGTGGTCGGGAGCTGTCCTTCATGTACAATAAGCGGCATGTCTCTGATGTGTCTTGTTTAGTACCAGTCGCGCCAGCTGGTCCATGGACCCATAACCCCAATGCCCCCACAAGACACATGTATATAACTACACGTTGGCACGTGACTCTAGTGTTGCCCGGCTTATCCGTCAGCTGAGCCGGTTTTTATCCAAGCCTAGCCACGAAACCACAGCCGGCTATATCGTGCCATGTTTTCATACCTTTAGAATAGATAGGCAATGTTTATAATGACCCTAAATGAATCACACAATGTATCCCCAATGATCAACCTGCCAGCTGGTTGGCTCGCCAACCCACTGATCACTCCAGATCTAACATTGTTGGCTCATCAGGTTGCATATTGTGTGACATGTCATCATCAGCCCATTGTGTGTGAGCATGGCATTGCCGTCATCGTCGTCA
>MU134604.1:87617-109300 GCA_015039355.1 Ramaria rubella
GTTTTGGCAAGGTTTTCCAAAATGCTGTATAGAAGAGTAAGACCAAATTTAAATGCACAAACAATGCAAGATTTTGCATCATCAAAATGTGATGAGATTCCACCATTTTCATTGGATTTTGATGGATAATCCCCAGCAAGAAGTGCCTCGGATGACAGCGGACCCGCCAGGATGATCCGCTGAGATCTGACCAGCTGAGGAAATCCAGACTATAAGGGATGGCGAATATCAGCTCGTTGTATCTCATCCCCTGGCACAGGAGCGGCAGTGGATCTCATCTCACCAGATCCACTGTCAGCCAATATTTCCCAGTTCCACCTAGACCACTGAGGAGGGACCATATGACATGAGAACAGATGAAAAAATAGGTATATTAATATTAATACTGCCTAATAAACTAGCTTAATACACTGCCTCGCCATCCCCTCCAATATGTGCTAATAGGAATGAAAACAGGGAGCAGATCAGTCAGGGGAATACCAAGGCAATAGCCACTTACTGAGACTTTGGTATTGAACAAGCCAGGTTACCTTGTTTAATGCTACGAGATGGCTGAGGGTTGAGGGTTGAGGGTTGGATGTGGGAATGTTCGTGGGGTTTGATGCAGCTAGCTCCAACTTGAGTTGAGTGCTTTTAAGCTTATAGAACTGGTGGAAGGCTTAATTAGAATGGGACGTTTGCGGGTGAATATAAAAACCTTTTCTTTCCCCTTGTATGTGGCCCTGACCTCGCCTTTCATCATGTTCTGGTGGGTAGCAAGGTAATTGAGGGCTTGAAGATTGCTGTAGATAGATGGGGCATATATACAATAGAACAAGTAGTAAAACAGACCTTGAAGTTAGGAGACCAATTCTTGCATAACACTTGTCATTATCCATTTTCTTCACGTCCGATTTGGCATGCACGGTGGCTGGAGCATCCGCAGATGTGTCAAAGGCGGCTGTATGCATGTTTGTGAGTATGCAATAGTAAAGGTTAATATACACATGGATTGAACCATGGGCAGGTTCCTTCTTTTTGGTCACCTGGGGTGGGATCCAGGGCTGTGTATCTGTGGGAAAAACCTCAGATATAGTTAAACAAAACCGATATTACATGCCCGAGTTATTTTCAGTGGCCCTGGAAGTGTGAGCACAATTAATCCACTGTAAGCACGGGAGACATAAAATGTTCACAATGGATTTATAATTTTATAAAAATATGAGCTGTAGAAATGGAAAGGGGAGCAAGACATA
Source organism: Ramaria rubella (assembly GCA_015039355.1). Taxonomy (NCBI): domain Eukaryota; kingdom Fungi; phylum Basidiomycota; class Agaricomycetes; order Gomphales; family Gomphaceae; genus Ramaria; species Ramaria rubella. The sequence goes on from MU134604.1 coordinate 88,853, forward strand.
CCTTGGGCAGTTTGTATAGGTCACATGGCAAACTGTCGGTTGATGGGACACTGGGATTGGTGTCAGCTCCAGCAGATGTGAGCAGGTGTAAAAACCTTATAGTTCACACTGAACAGACTAAGCCAATATGTTTATTGGGGTCTGCAAGTTTGTGTGTTTACAAGTAAAAAGATTCTTCTTATGTAATTACTTGTGGACAACTGTCAACTGTATAGTTCTCCCTTATCTACAAGTGCCCCTAGTGGGTGGCTTATATAATACAACCCATAAGTCACTCTGGTGACTTATCCACCTAAGATAGTAGCATATATGCTACTATATATGTATATAAGAATATGCATTCTTATATCCTCCCCAAAGACCGAACTTCTGGAGGTTCGGGCAATCTTTTTATGCTGATGGAGGATCAGCATAGGCAGGTGCAAATGCAGTCAATGATGACTGCACAGCTACTTTGACAGTGTTGTTGTAGTATATGGAGTCGGATAGATCAACTTCCATTGTGTTGTCATCCACTGTAATGGTGGATGCTGGCAGGGGAACAGATGGAGTGGAAGGTTCAGTCGATGGCACATCAGTAGGTGCCTTCGAATGGGGAGGCCCTCCACCATGTCCGTCAAGTGATGAGTCGTCGGCAGACATAGATGGTTGTCCTCAATAGCCAGGGGGACAAGGGGGTAAGGGTATGTGAACGCCAGTATATGTCCGGCCTTCACAGGTGTCAAGTACCCCCTGTGTGGTCTCATTATAGCAGATCTTGCTCTGCTTGTGCACAAAGTAGGGCTCTATATTGATTAGAGCCCTAGCAGGATCTACCCCTGCGTAGGTACCTAGCCATTGGGCTAGCTCATCAAGCAACATGCTCTCGTGGGGATGTTTCCACTCAAATGCCTTCTTGACGCTAGTGGACAATAGCATCAGAAGATCTTGCCACCAGAATGGGCCGGTGAGATCGGCCCACTGACCACAGGCTGTAAACAGCTCCATAAGTTTTTGCAGAAAGACTAGACTGTCTTTCTTTGGCTTAATCAGCTTAAGCCAAACCCATACGTCAACATCCTCCAACTGGAGGGTGTTGTCTCCGTTCCCGTGGATAGCGGGTGATACTCCCTCTGGGGAGTACTCTATAGTGTGCAGCGCGTCCCTAAGATTGGGAGGCATATTGTGCGCTATCTCAAAACTGGTGTTCAAGTTGCTAGGTGTTGCTTGTGGTCAGCACGCTTAATGATGGCATGCTGTGCGACATGGAAAATGTCATGCATGTGAGCATGAGCTGCTCCACGAACCTAGGTTGTTGAGTGGGCAAGTGTTGAACCACTCTGTGGTTCAATGGCTGATTTGTACAGCATTAGGGTGCAGTGCTTTGCCCAATGGGCAGGGTAGGTATCCCGTCTGCATAGCAGGTGGGTCGCCTATGGCTGGGGCAATGCGGGCATTCAAAGACACAGGGTATGGCACTGCCATCGCTTGCTTTTGGGATGCGGTCTTGCGACTGGATTGTGTTGGTCCTACTGGTGAGACACCGGTAGTAGGTTTAAATGGACTCACTGAGTCTGTCATCGAATCTGGCAGTGAGGTCAGATCGATAATCATTGGCGCTGATGGCATCAACTTCATGGCGGATAACTTATCCGCCAGCTCATGATTCCACTGTCTCTCCTTCTCAAGAGCAGCACTAAGGCTATCGAGCTCTGATTGGAGTTCGTGTATCTCCTCTTTGTTGGAGGATACTGTGTCCTTTAAAAAAGGACGCGCTATTTCTGATAGTAAAGGTGGCCAGGCCACCTTTAGTGCACGTTCAATGTCACGCATTCTAGGATCAATAAGCTGCAGTTTTGTGGCTTGCAGCAAATGCTGCATGTAGGCATTGCACTCTGGGCAGGAGTCGCAATGGACAATAGCTATGGCATCCTTGACGCCATGCACTGTCCAGCTCTGCTCCTTTTGGAGCATTGCAAACTGTTCAGAGGCACTAGGTAGTGCCTCTGCAGAAGAGTGTGATTGGGACACTTTGGTGTCCATGTATAATCGCAAAATACACTCGCACTGGTGCGGGTGTGGTAGTGGGTGGCAAGGAGCCTTGAAGCGGCGATAAAATTGTCACTTAAATTTAAGGCAAGCGCGACCACCGAGTCACATGACCTATTCACATGATTGCCTCACGTCGCGCAAATCACCAACATGAAGTATGTTCGTGTCGAGTCCTTTTGTTAAAGGACTCACTCATTGCCATGATCATGCCTATAGGGCATGATTAGGAAGCTCTCACGGCTTCCCAACACCCCTCAGCTCTAGATAATCATCTAGTGCTTCTAACTCTCTGGCTCCCAGGTGACATCTCCCAATGTCCACCGCACTTGCAACTCCAACTTGGAGTCACTAGTCCAGCAATGAGCAAGTATCTCATCTACAAACCATTCTGGTTTGTCTTCTTTCCCAAAGTTGTAAATGTAATTTACATCGTGACGAGGAAATCATTCGTTGTCATTGGGTATATGCGGTCTGATTAGACTCGCATGAAACTTCGGAAATATCCTCCAAGCCATGAGCTCTGGAGGTAACTCAAGTTTCACATTGGAGGTGGAGTTGTCCACCTCGACAATTTGATATGGCCCAATATAATTAGGCACTAGTTTCTTTGCCCATCCTTTTGGTAATGACAGGTTCTTCGTAGACAGATATACTAGCTGTCCAACCTCCTACATTGTTCCCTGATGGCTTCTGATATTTGCAGTATCTGTCTGCTGTACTTGACTTGCGATGATTGCATTGTGAGCATCAATCAGATTCCACAATGCTTGTTGTGCAAACTGCCGTACTCCTAGCTAAAGGTAGTATCCATTGATAGTACTTTCCCGATACAGGGCAAGTATCCACCATTCAGTTCGAATGGTGCGTATCCTGTGGTTGCGCTGACTGAACTATTCAGTGCGAATTCTACCATTGGGCATTTCTCGGCCCAATCCTTCTGATCACTCTGCACTACAGTGCAGAGTATTTGACCCACAGAACTATTTGCTCATTCTGTTGCTCCATCTGTCTGCGGGTGGAATGCTGTGGACATGAGCAGTTTTGTGCCCATTATATGCTGCAATTCCCTCCAAAATATGGAGGTGAATTTGGAGTCGCAATCCACAACTATCAACTCAGGTACTCCATGCAGGTGTACTACCTCTTTGAGGTATAACCATGCAACTTGTCACACTGTAACTCTCATCGTAGTTGGTACTAAATGCACCATAGACATGAGTCTATCAATCATGACTAATAAATAGTCGTGACCCTTGGAGTCTGGCAATGGACCAACAAAGTCCATTCCAATAGACTGCCATGGTCTATCAGGTATGGGCAGAGTATGCAGCAACCTTGCTGGTCACCTATTGTCCTTCTTTGCAGCCTGACAGGCTGCACAGGATCCACAGAACAACTCTATGTCAGCTGCCATTCCTGACCACCAGTATGATCGTCTGATGTACTTGTCGGTTTTGAGATGCCCAAAATGGCCAACTACTCTATGTGCATGATCGATAATTATCTCGATCATTCTCCCCCCAGAGAGCAAGAAATACAAAACTTATTTTAACAAGTAAGATGGTGTTGCCGATTGATAACCATTTGTTTCCAGGGCTGTCCCATACCTTCGTAAACTTATGGTAACACTATGGATGCCGTGTATGCCCACATACAAGCCATTTACAAAGCCCTATCCTCCATAATAGAATATTCAATCAAATGCTGTATAAATTATTATCACATGCTATTGAGTCATAAATTCAATTTTAGATAGACAATAAATACTTAAAAATAATATAGAATAAGTTTTGTTAGTGGTTCAAGTGGCTGACATACTCTGACAGGTTTTGTTTTCAGTCACCAGATGGAAACTACAATGTGACATTCACTGGATCACCAAGCACATTAGCCAACACAGAAGGATGGTGGCTTAGGGTAACTAACAAAACTTATTCTATATTATTTTTAAGTATTTATTGTCTATCTAAAATTGAATTTATGACTCAATAGCATGTGATAATAATTTATACAGCATTTGATTGAATATTCTATTATGGAGGATAGGGCTTTGTAAATGGCTTGTATGTGGGCATACACGGCATCCATAGTGTTACCATAAGTTTACGAAGGTATGGGACAGCCCTGGAAACAAATGGTTATCAATTGGCAACACCATCTTACTTGTTAAAATAAGTTTTGTATTTCTTGCTCTCCACTCAATCAAAAGGAGTTCAGAGGCCTCATAGTACTATATAAATATCTATTTATGCAGTAAATGACCCTATAGTTATGTATAACTCAGTACTATTTGATACAGCTTGAAGAGCCTGAAAACCTCTGGAGCTCTCTCTGGAAGAGGAATTGGTATGGAAGGCTCATAAGTTCCATAGAATGATTGGAATAGATGAAATAAACAGAATAAAGACCTTTCAGAACACTTACAATGCCCATGGGGTGCTGAGGGTGCACCAGAAAGTGGGAGGAGGTGAGGGGAGAAGAATTAGTACCCAGACCAACACCCAGGCAAATTAGTGGTATAGAACTCATGGAATAGAAGTAAACAGTGAGGGGAGAGTGTCAGACACAACCAAAACCGAGGCTGGGAGTGGCAGGAGGCATAAATGCACCATCTGACATCTTCCAGCTTATAATATGCTTCCCCCCTTGGTCACAGAACTCCAAAGACAATATAAAACAACTAAATAAACATTACTGACAGTTCCATAGGTTGGAGACAGCTGAAAGTGATACACAAAGCACTGGTGAGTTGCTGAGTTGCTGGGGAAGGATATATAGGGAATAGTCCAGTCAGAAGGGGTCAACTGAGCTTATTGATTGCTTTAGAATCAAATTATTGTCAAATGCATAGAATATATGGGTTAGAAGCATCATAAAGGCAAGGACTCACTGGTATTAAGGTGGTCTGGATGGATGACCATGAGCACCAGCTGCTGCACAAGCTCTAGTGAATGTAGGATTTCATAGAGTGACCAGAAAAAGACTGCCAAGCTAAATATCTTGATGGGGCAGCTATCTATGCTCTTCTGAAATCTTTCCTAATTTTTCGAGAATATTTGAGGCTTATATGTGAGCTCACTGCTGTTGACAGTGCTGAAAAGGGGCTGTATGCTAGCTAGAATTTATTTAAATAATTATATACTATTGTATGAATTTTTAGGAAATCTTTCGTATTTTATCTGCAATTTATTGGGCCAGAGTTGCCCCAGCATTGAGCTCACTGTTGGTGACAGTGCCTGCAGATGCATGATGTGAGTGACCATGGTGCCCATGATGTCGTCAGCCAAGTGTTATGGCAGCCGGGTCCAGACATTTTGATGGGTTTTGGATGCGTCATCCAAACCTTAGTTATTTCTCAGGCCGAAATATTCGTAGAATTAACCATAGTACAGGAATCCTACTGCAAAACATATCTAACTAGTTGGGCTTACCACCCCGGTTGCTCCAGCTAAGTTGATAGTGTAATGTGGGTACCTCAGGTGTCTGTGTAGCTTGCACCCCTGTTTGGGGTACACTCGGCCTCATCTCTGCTTGAGGTCGAGCATTAGGTGGATGATATGTCATCTGCTTTGCTGTAGGATGGCTCCCTGTATTGGGAGCTCGAGACGAGCTTTCAACAGCCTGACTTTGACTATTTGTCGAAGTGGGCTTTGCTTGCAGCGTGTGAGTGCTGCTAGACTCCATCTTGCGCGACCTGATATCATATCGGGATGCATCCTCTACAGCCTTTGTGGCCTCATACAATTCAGTTATTGAACTGAATTCTGTTGTGTAGCCCAGTTTTAGGACTTCATGACACAGTGCTTCTCGAAGTGCTGCTACTAACTGTTTGCAGATCATATATTCATCAGGTGGATGTATCATCTGCGCTGCATACTTTGTAATATTGTTCAGTAACTCCTGAATGGTTCTAGTCCCTTGCACAATTGTGTCAAATGTTTTCGACACATGTCTATGCATGAGTGCATGTAGGAATCGCTGTTGCAAACCAGCGATTTCACTCTCAAGGGTCCAGTCGACTACGACGTGATCATGATGCTCAATATTTCGAGTGTACCACTCCAATGCCTTGCCTTTGAGGCGAGTGCCCAAATAGTGCAACTGGAGTTCCATGCCAGACAGCCCAGTGGACTATTTGTGCCTAGCCATCTCAGGATTCCTGAGATGAAGTTCTCAAATTCTTCAAGATCTGCTTTCCCAGCATATTCTGCTGGGTGAGGTAATTTTACTCCGGCTTTAGCAAGCATGGACTTGTCTGGCTCACTGTCCTTGTGTTTCTCAAGGGCAGCACGCACCATCCTTGCGACTCCATCTACATAAGTAGACAGATTTCCTCCATTCAGGATCCATAACTGCTAGTGATACCACATGCAGTATCGCTTGTATCTGCCTGTGCAGACGAGGGATGTAATTACTCTTGTCCTGCTGCACTGGTGGATCAACAATGTCTTCATCAATCTGATACAATGATCGACATTTATCGGCTGTTAAGAACACATCCCTCAGTCTATAACTGCTGCTGAGGGTGGATCGAGTCACTCTTGCTGACTTGATCAGCTTGTTGAAGGCATCACCTTCACCTCCGGCAATGTATGCCTCCTCAACTAGATTATCTGCATGTTTAGCATGGAGTTCTAGCACACGATGTTTCTGTTGTGCCGCCTTATTTTCGATCCTATCCCAGTGATCAAACTCACATTCAATGGTAATGTGAGTGCTAGTCATGGTACTGATGCTATTGGTGTCTGACTTCATCATCTCTCACAATGACTGTTGGGTCACTGCCTTGAGCACTTCTTGCTCATTGTATGCCTTTTTCAATCTGCAAATTCCTTCACGGATATTTTCTCTATCACAAGCCTCTAGCTCAAAATCCGTCTCTTCCTCAGTACACCAGCACATACTGATGCTATCCTGCTCTAGGGTAGTGCTCACTTCACAAGAACCATTCCTCCTGCTTGGTCCAGACAGAGGTGGCATCCTCTGTCTATCTTGTTTCTTGCAAGCCTTCTCAGCCTTGTGGTCGACTTCACGATCCCTATTGGGATTGTTTCCATGTTTGGGGGCCTTTCCACATAAAGGTCCCTGTAATTCCTCCTCCAGGGACTGTATTAACAGTTCCATACCATCTCCCAAGGTTTGGAGTTGGTTCCCAGTGTCGTCTGCTGCACAAGCTGCCTCTGCCACTCATTGGCTCACTCCACGTGTAGTGTCTATGTGTTTATGGCTCTCTTTGAGGGCCGTAATCATCTGGGCAATGTGTCAGGTTGTACGCTCATATCACTGGGTTTTGTCTTCCTGGCATGTTGACTCATGCTCTCCCATCCCTGTTTGGGATGGTGAACTTCGTGATCTGCAATGTTCTTGAACATGGGGCAGCTGTGACATTCACACTCCCAGCGAATTGTCAGTGTTGCTCGTCGGCACTTCTCTTGACTCCTCAAGAGGTGATCGTAACTTAGACCTGGTTGAAGTTCTTTTTGTTTTCTTAATGGGCAATATTTTGTCCATTTCTGATTCCTCCAGCACTGATCTCCTTAGATCTTCCAATACTTGCTTTCGACTCATGGAGTCCGAAGCTATGGGTGTCATAGTTCTATGAGGACTGGATATCCTCGTCAACATTCCTGTTTGCCTGTCCACCTCGTGGGCAGGCTCGACTCTCCTGTCTGGGTCCTTTGCTGTGGCTCCAGATGTGTCTGGGTCCTCTCCGGATCTAGATGTTCGGCTTCAAATTCTTATCAAAGTCATAGATCTCTGATCTATCAGCCACACTGTGGCGTTCTTCTATTTATCTAGAACAATCAACAGTAAACAAACATCTGTTTACTGTTTCCATACCTAGCGTTCACAGAGATATCAGATGGAGACAAAGAGAAATGTGGCAAGAAAGGCAAGTGGTTAACAGTGAAAGAGCGATTGTCTGTAGCAGCAGATGGGGAGGGAATTTGAGGAGGGAAGGCGGACATCAAGAGCTGGGCATTGGGGTGGTTGGCAAGCAGCTTATTTCATTCGCAAGGAGCCTCATCAGCGAGCTTAATCTTTTTGTTAGTCATACGATCGAGAGTGTCACTCTCAGTGTGGCATTTTTTTTTAGTTGCAGAAGTAGTTGATGGGACAAGAATGGAAGCAGCCTCATGCTTCAGGTGGGGAGCTATTTCTTGTTTGACGGCGACGGCGTGCTTGTGATTAGCATACCAGCCTGGGTAATCATCTGTAGCCAGGCGGTCCACTTTCCAGCCATTGTGACACAGCCCTAGATCCAGGTGTTTCACTAACATATGTGTTCTAAAATAATCTTTGACCATCATGTCAGCGTCTCCCCATGTTTTGGGTGCAAGTCTGTTTTTGATGAGCTTCAACCATATCGCATGGCACATTTCACATATGCTTCTGACCTTGAATCCATCAACAACTATGCCCTGGGCGTCAGTAACATAACCCATGGTGAGAAACGGCAGCATTTTGTCTCTGGCAGCTTTTTTGTTTGTTCTGTTTGTCTTACTGGCATTTTGATGCTGCTTGAGGAGAGCACCTCATTCAGAGGTGAACCAAAATTGCACAAGCAGGAAGTTCTCTTGAATTACAGCAGGTTTGGAATTAGGAAGGTCCAGTAGTGTGAGCACAGAGACGAGCGGCGAAATGGGTGTGTTTGTGCTGGGTGTATATGCTGTAGCTCCCTACACGGCGCTTCCGAATTACTAAGCGCCCACAAGCACCCACTTGGGTACCGTAGGTGATGCCACATGCCAGTGGCCCTCCTTTGTCTACATAGTCATATAAACCTGTAGTTAGAAAGTAATTAGAATAAGGAGTTGTTCCCCCCCTTCACAAGAAGTCCTGTCTGCATCTGTGGCAGAAGGCTTGCTTACATCTGGAGCCCCACGCTTAGTTGAACCTACTTTGAGATTAAGAGTCTCTTTCTATCCCAGCACCCTTCATGTCTGATCTCTTTCCATTCTGGCACCTTTCATGTCTGGTCCTTTTCTCTTCCAGCACACCAGTGTCGTGTTTCCACCTACAATGAACTCCTCCGGTCACACTGCTGTGAGTATTTTGGACCACATTTTGTCCAAGCCCGTCACTGTCACTTTTGGTGAACTTCTGATGGTTTCCTTGACTCTACGTGACTTGTTCCTCAAGTCCTTCAGCACTAACGATGCGTCTATCTATTCAGCAACCCCAGCCACTGCATCTGCACATACAAGCCAATTGCATAAATGTTTAGGATGCACACAGCACTTTACCACTCGACGAAGGCTGGCTCATCACATGCGTGTACATAGGCTTTGTTGACAGCCGCCACCACCTGTTGCTACACACATTGACCCTATCACCCCATTGTCAGCCACGAAACACCACTATGCCCGTCACTACGGTCCTATCTTATGGGTTTGCAGTAGAGCCTGACTCATTTTTGTCTGCACCTACAACCTCCCATACAACAATCTTTTCTCCTGCAGCCATGGCTTCCTTCCTGCCCCCAGGGGCTTCTCTTTGCTTTCCTGATGGTCAACTCATGGGCAGAGCACAGGTGTCTCCTTCACAATCCCTCAGCACAATGCCTTTACTGGCCAAACATGTACCTACACCAGGAGTAGCATCAACAATATCTCATTCCACGCCTGCCACTGCCACCACCGTTCCATTGACTCGTACCTGTGGCCCTGACCAGACCAGCGTTGATTTTGTTCGAGGAGTAGGATGGATACGAAGTGAACAACGGCACACCCGTGACAACACTGACCAAGTGCTCCCATCCCGGACACTCAAAATTAAAAGTCTCCCTCCAGAACTACTTCCTGCCTTTCTAAATCTCGCTCGTGTTTCTTCCCCTATTCCATCCTCGCAATCCTCATCCACAACGCCTCTGCATCGATTACAAGTCACACGTAGCAGCGAAACTCCTTCACTGTCAAAAATTCCTTGTCTTTCAACCTCTCATCCCTTTCAAAGCATCCATTCTACCCCTGATCTCCTTTTGCTCCCCTTGTAAAAACAATACTTCTTCAAAACAATCTCATTCCCCTTCCAACTTCTCTTTTATTTCATCAGTGCCATCTTGTGTTCAAAATTATTGCTTATTTTTCTCGCAGATACTGACTAATCAAGCACCCACTCCCCACCAGTACTACGCAAGCAACAACACGTATTCTGATTACTGAAGTATTACCCCTTCCATTGACACTCATCACCAATCTCTCTGCAGCCTTCGCTCAGAAATGATGACAAACACCATCGAGTCACCATCACCATACGCCACAAGCTCTTGTCCATTGGCCTTCACGAAGCCCAGCATCGAACATTGTATCAACTCATACACACGCCCCCATGCCACATCCTCCTGGATTTTGTACGCACGCTGCGCGAGCGTGATGTAGCTCTATCCACACACATCACTGCTTCCGCTTGTCCCCTCTTGTCCTGGCCACCATCTACACATGTCCTCCTGGCATTCATACACACCACGCGAGTGTGGCATCCCTCTTGTCACCACATAACATCCTCTTTGCAGCCCACACGTCGCCATAGACCCTGCCCCTATCCTCCGTGCCATCGCTGCGCCCTCTGCAAGCATTGGTGACTCCATGAATATTCTACACCCCACCACAGCCCCATTGCTGCCCTCCTCTTGTGCTTGCATCCTACCTGCTCTGCCGTCACTGTTGCCACTGCTCCCGCTCTCCTTCCCGCCCTATTTGCACCCACGGGAACCCTCTCACAGTGGTCACTTTGCAAGTGTGACGATGTGTGCGCCAAGTCGACGCTGACACCCCTTTTCCCCTGTTCGACCACGCATGTCACGTTGTCGGTTTACTTTTGGAAATGGATCCAAAAGACAGTGGGTAGCGGTGTTGTCATTGCACGGCTACTTACACTGGTGTTCGGCTCAGGGCACTTTGCTATCAGCAGCAACAAAGGTAGAATGAAGACGAAGATAACAACGTAGCAGTGACGATGATGATGACGTAATCTGATGACATAAGCATAGACGAGATACAACAGCAAATGTCACATGATTGACAAAGCTGGCCTTGACGTAGATGTAGAAGTAGTAGACGTAGCAGTAGACTTAGACTTAGACTTAGATGAGTGAATCCAACTGAAAGAGGTGAATTGGGGTACACTAAGGCAAAACAGGCCTTATATACATGAGCAGAACAACAAACGATGTGAGTATGCCATACAACAATGTCATTGACAGCAGACAGGAGAAATGACTAACGGTGAGAGGCAGAAAACCAAAATAGGAAGGTGGTTTGTAATGAAATGGAAAAATGAGTCAGGTGGTCGAAGAAATGAATGGAAATTTGGCAGTGAATTGGAAATAGAAGCCAGAAATAGAATAGAAGTGAGTCACAGACAATAGACCATGTGGAACAATTGGAAATAGAAGTACAGCCAAGAAACGAGTGAGTCATGTGGGGAAAATGAGTCATAGCCATCCAATAGGATTCCAGTTGATTGTCAAATATCTCCGAGGATGAGTAAGAGAGTTACTTGACTTGAAGACAATTCAGAAACATTTGAACCAATCACGACACTTGGATATGAATCTCCTCCAGAGAGAGAACAAAGACGAGTCTTGCTTGATGAAGTCCTTAGGCACATAACCATAGCAAATCTCTGTTCCTGGACCAAACTCTTTGATATCCCAGTAGTTCCTGAGTATGATCCGATGCCAACCATTCACTGGTTCATAGTTTGGGTTGAAACTGATGACGTGGAAGGGAGCATGGAAGACAGGGTCGAATACCCATATGCAGTCGTGAACGTGATAAGGAGGATATGAGGGGAATATTTGGTATGGGCCTTCAGGAGATTCGACATATAGAGGATGGTACCAACGATATGCGACTTGTGGAGGAGGACTGGACAAATGAACATCAAGGGGAGAACATCGACTAGGAAGTTTGATGCGTGGTCCAACATGTATGTCTGGCTTGGCGGTCATCTGAAACAAATCATGGGATGTGGTGGTGGCAATGCTGGACGGCATATCGAAAATAGAATTGATGAAGATGGAACGAGTGTGGAGATGATGTATCTGGCAGACTGGAGGTAGCACAGCAGATGATGGTCTGGCAAAAGCTGATGAAGATAGGCATGTGTGCAGTGAGCGTCTTTTGTAGTGTAGTAGGCGCTGTTGAGTATCATGCTTGTCAGTGTGCCACCCACGCCCGCTGCCTCCTGCTCCACCACGCCATCCTGCCCTGCCACCACCAGCACTGTCCCCACGTCCTACCACGGTGGGTCGTACGTATGCCATGACAGCGCGGTGTTGCTCCACCTGTACGTGGCACCATGTCCAATCGACCCGGCCCTCTTGTCCCCGCCCCTAACCATTATGACCTCTGAAGCACCCCTTCCTAAAACCGCAGCGACCCCATTAACTATCACGCCCTTCTGCTGTTCCTCACTCACTGCACCGGCGCCATCGCGACGTGGTTCTACATGTACGCGTCACTGCTTCCGCCCACCTCCTCCTGTTCTCGGAGCCCTTCATGCTCTATTCATCCCATCCAGGCCAACGCCACCTCTCGCAATGCACGCCTTGTGCCTGCACCCCATCCAACCCAGCTGTCATCATGCAGCCCATGCTATAATGACCTCGCTAGCCCCAGCTTCTTGCCACCGTCTCCATTTCTTCTTACCCTTGGATCAACCAGGGCCAGTCAAATTTTGTGCCCCAAGGAGGTGTAAGGGAGCGTAGCTCCCTACACAGCGATTCTGGATTACTAAGCCCCCACAAGCACCCACTTGGGTGCTGTAGGTGATGCCACATGCCAGTGGCCCTCCTTTGTCTACATAGCCATATAAACTTGTACTTAGAAAGTAATTAGAATAAGGAGTTGTTCCCCCCCTTCACAAGAAGTCCTCTGTCTGCATCTGTGGCAGAAGGCTTGCTCACAGCACCGTGCTTCGTATGGGGGAGGGTAATGTTTCAAGTTTGTTTAGAACCTGAGAGTACACGTCTCTGGGAGGTTTCATCAGTGCAAAATATAATGGGAGACATGACAAAGGAAAAAAAAATACTTAGTGCCTTTGAGTTCATTTCCAAGGGACATTATCCATAAGAGCATTTGAATATATGCTATGTTCCCAGAGTTGAGGAGAGTTTGACGTGTTGCAGCTCCAATTTGTGTTCAAAGGTCAACTGGGGTGGTCTCCTGTGCAGTTCAAAAGTTAATTAGGGAGGATGGCTCCAAAAGTGCATGTATGGGAACGGTACGGATTCCTAGACCATGGTGCTGGTTCCACATGTTTCCAGGATTGTTTGTGGATGAGGTAGATATGGAACCAAGGGGAGTTAGTGTGGATTTTTCCTGCCCAGTGGAGACATTTGGGAGAGGAGGGTTGGGGGGCCCCCAGGGTTCAAGGGACGCTAGTAATCCTTCAGGGATGTCATATTGATTTTGCGAGGTTGAAAGGAGCAGGGTGTCCTGCAATGGGTCATACATCGTGTCTATGGTATTCCATGGTATATGGGGGGAGAAGATAGGATTCATAATGCATGTGGTCACACCGAGGTCACAATCTCTAGTTCTTCGCCCACTGAGTATGCAATCAAGCCAGGAGATCACCCATCGCTACAATGCATGCCAGAACATCTTGAAGACATGTATTTCAACTTGCACAAAGGCCCCATTGCCTCAATCCCAATTTGAAGCTGCAATTGCGGGGCACTTGTCCAGCTTGAAGAAATACACTCAGCTGTTTGCACACCTCTAATGAATGATGTCTTCACGCTGGACTCACTCTCATAATTGTCTCACAGTGAACATATCATGTAAATCGCAGGTGGTGAGAGCTGGGTGTAAGTCAGCTTTACTGACAGACTGGAATTTGTTCCAGCACCGCAGATAATGCCTTCAATAAATTATCTCTGCAATCACCTAGGGCATGTGCACATTGTGAGAATTCTGCTTCATGCACGTCGGTCAATTTGGCGGTGACTCATGCTGCTTAATTGATGATTGCAAGTTTGAATGTAGTGGGAGCAGATGTCAGGAAACACAGGGCAAATTTGCAGGCAGACAAAGAGTGTAAAGCCTACATATGTAGGCGTAGGGATAGGAAGTTGGGGAAATGACTGCAAATGCAGAGGTTTCATATTATTTCTTGAAGTTGGGCTGCGTGTGCAGAGACAATGTAGAATGTAGTTCACATTGAAATCCAAACATTATTATTATCAATAAGTAGAAAAATAGGTATAAAACGGGCTCATACACGGAGGCTAAGGTCAGTTAGTTGGTATAATTGGCAGTGGAAGGACACACCGATTTGAGACACAGTTAATGCATTTTGAAGACTTTGTTAACGAGAGGGCATGGCACAATCTGAGATGCTCATATAACATTACCTAAATAGATCTATACAAAAGGCGCAGCTGTTGGTTGCTGAAAATTAAGTATAAATTCTCGTGCACATAAACAAACACACACCGGTGTTCACCACAACCATACCACTACCACAAACCACAACCAGTCTCTCTATAAAATGTTTCACCCAGTCAAAATCTTGAGCGCACTCATGATACTCATTGGCGTGGGACTGCTAACGGTCAGAGTGATCCTGGAAGTCCCCAAACTCTCTCCAAGGATGGCTGGCTGTAGGATCATCTTGAATATCACAGGTAATGTCCTAGTTTGGGGGTAAGTAAAATCACTCATCTGCATATAATACAACTCACATAAATTGGCTAGAACTGCAGTGATAGATGTGTATCTTGTGTTATCGGGAAGGCACACGACCCCCACTGAGAGTCCCAGGGATATTGAGGCCAACGCTGCCACCAAGGCGATTCCAATGGATGATGTGAGCACACCTGAGGTTGTGGAAGTTGAAAAAAGCACTCAGGAAACGATGAACGAGGACCAGCATGGTGACAGTGAAGACCAGTGAAATCTGAGGGCGATTTTGGCAGGCATGGCCTGTGAGTGCGAATGTATTACTGATATTTGAACAATTTTTCAACAAGTCAATTCCTTTTTCTATGATATGTCTTTGCATTTCATCTTGCTACTGTATCCCAGGTGCTCACAGTTTTGGTCCTGCCTCAGCCTGACGCCCCTTGGACATGTGCTGTAGTTATGCAGCCTCAGTACACGATATTACAAGCATTTTTCCGAGTGAGTACACATACCAATACATGCTTTCAGATGGCTCACTCGATTGATTTCACCTAGCATCAGCTTTTCTATATCTCACAGGTTTCCCTTGGAAACTCCTGCTAGGTCTGCCAGGGTGGCAAGATAAGTGCATAATATTATATAGTGAACTTAGTTGACATCAGAGGACATATTTTTTAGGTCTAGTTTCTTTCAAATGAAAGAACTAGTCCCCAAGATGTAGTGGGCCCGAACATGTTTGGTGGAGTTCCCAATGTCACACTGTGACATATGGCATTGTCTCTAGAAGAAAGAGACTACGAACCACTTATGAAAGCAGAAAATACCAATCTTGTGTATATAAATTTATTCATTGCATGATTATTATTTCACGGAAAATATATCAGGCCATTTTGATACCCCAGTCGCATACATAGCCCCTGTGTATCAACATATTTTTTTAAACAAGCCCAGAGACCCTACTATCACAGATTATCTTCAAAATTCTCCTCTGTGCCTTCTATTAACGCCATTTCCAGTCCTAATTTTTCCCAGACAAAGAATATTGGTTGGCCATCGTCCAGACGATGATCGTGAGGCTGCATTGAGATCACTGCCACTATTGCCTTGGCGTCCACAATCCACAGGCTGTCTGGCTCATCTAACTGTGTGACAGAGTACAACATATGGCATGAGTCTTCAAATAGCTGAACATCTGGCCTCGAATATAATCTGATCAGCACTTTAGGCAAACTAACCTCCTGTATGTCCACAAAAAATAGAAATAGACCTCTGCAAATTCTGCAACGTGATCTATCATAACCTAATATAAAACAACATAGCACAGATGAACGCGCCCCAGCAAAAATTACTCACTTTCACAAATCTAGACATTCGAACCTTATGCAATCCTTTTTGTTTCTCTTTCCAAGCCAATTGCACAATTTGTCCTGTAGGAAGGCATAGTCGTGACCACCTCACAAACTTAGCTTTCCACTGTGTATCCAACTCAACACCCTGTTCACGCTCACCTTTTCAAATGAACTCTTCTATCATTTCACCAGCGACACCCTCTCCATAATGGGAAGTACATTCCTTGCCTCGAATCAAGTACCCATTGCCAATGTCAACTGCGCCTTTGGGCACATAAGGCTTCTCCGTCTGCAAGCTAGGAATCATGGCCTTGAGCGCATTCTTCTGTGAGCATTGTAGGCCACGTTCCGCAATGTTCACGAATGGACTCGAGTGCAATCTGACTTCCTCCTTTAGATTCCCGATGGTGCGCTCCATTGTCCATGCAGAGTACAGAGTAGGAGGTCCTATTCTTGGAATTTCCATTGCCAGATGCAGTAGACCATGTATAGCCGGGTGTGCAAAGTGCAAGCGATCCACTCATCATCCAATATATAAATCCTCATACACTTCGCAAAATTCACCGAATAGCCAGTGCGCCCAGCATAGCTGTAGCAAAGGTATTTGCTGCTGATGGATGATCCTTACTGCATGTACCAGTTTGCAAAAATGTTGCCAATAGATGTCCAGAAGAACCTTGTAAAGCAGGCCTGGGGTGAGACCATAAAAGTGACCCTGCCACTCCTTTGCTTTGTAACCACTATTAATTTTTCTGCAAGATTCCATGGGGGGTGGTCAAAAGAGCCCAGAATGTATGGATGGGAGGCGCCAACTGCCTTACCATGAGATTTCCATAGTGTTTCATCTCGGAATACTGCCCAGTCCCAAGTTCACACCTCGTTTCTCCCTGCGCATTCGAACTTACCTAGCCATAGAGGAGGGAGTAAATCACCCATATTGAGTGTTGGCAGGTGCATACTGTCCCCAGCAAAAGTGAGGCACACAGGGAGCCGATGTTTGGGAGTTAAGCCCATGACCAAGCTAGGTTTGCTGATCCCTGTAGCTAGACAGCATGCCCTGTGATTTGACACATTGGTAGAACCAAGAACATACCTGAGTTTGTGTCATAATCCAGGGCAGAGGCACCAATTATCTCGGATATGGCTATGTCAGGGTGATCACACCCTCCGACATAGTAGTCATTCGGCCATTTCAATGCTGGTAGATAGTGCTTGCCACCATTGGGTTTATGATGACCCTTGATCCCACAAAATAGACGACAGGCAAAACCCCCATGATGGTCCCCAGGCTGTCAGCTGTGCCTAAATAAAAGAATGGCTGGCTGGTGAAAATATTATCCTCAAGCGAGTTCCATATCTTGAGGCCTTTGTTTTGCAATGCCACGACATGGTGAAAACCTGGCAGCATAAACAAGTTGAAGTGCTTGGATTTATTAGGCCCCAGGATGAAGCCGCCTGGAGCACATGGGCTGTCTTGTACCAAATCTCTGGCCCTAGCTCTAAGATTATCCAGATGTATATCCAGCAATCTGACTGCTTGTCCTTGTACAGTTGTGCGCTGTGTTTGGAGTGCATCAGGACCGTGGTAGTTTCATCAATATTGCCACCCAGGCATGTTTCAAGGTACTCTGAGCCCTCATATAAATCATGGTACTTGTGAGTCTGGAAACCATTCCACTGGAGTTCTTCTAATAAATCTTTTGTTTTCTATTGTTGATGAGTCATTGCGAGTGCACTTGCAGGTGTACGCCACAGAGCTTGTATTTGGGGTCCAATAGGAATTGTAATAAACATCTGTGCTGGCACTTTTGTTGCCATACCGCTAGACTTGAGAAGCATAGGATCCCACACTGGCGGCAAACAACAATTTTCTGAGTCAGAAAATCTTCAGAATCTGCCATGTTTCCTGAGAATTTTCTGAGGACAGAAAACTGCTAAAGAACCTATGGTTTTTAGAGAGTTTTCTGTCCCCAGAAAAACCTCATGAAATTCTAGAAATGTGCCCCAGAAAATTGAACAAGAAATACTTGCCAAAACTAATGATTTTCTGATGGTTTTCTGAGTCCAAGAAACTTAGAGAATATTGTGGATTTCCACAGGTTTTTCTGCAACCAGGAAAGCTTGTGAAAATTTTGCAGAAAACCAAACAGTTTTCTGATCAAGGAAACTCAATAAATGAGTTTGTTGAACCAGGAAATTGTCAGGAATCAGAAAACTGTTAAATAACCATGGTTTTCTGCAAGGGTTTCTTCAAGATTTTTTGAGGATTTTAGCAAGCTTTCCTGGTTGCAGAAAAACGTGTGGAAATCCACAATATTCTCTAAGTTTCTTGGACTCATAAAATCATCAGAAAATCATTAGTTTTGGCAAGTATTTCTTGTACAATTTTCTGGGGCACATTTCTAGAATTTCATGATGTTTTTCTGGGCACAGAAAACTCTCTAAAAACCATAGGTTTTTTTAGCAGTTTTCTGTCCTCATAAAATCCTCAGGAAACATGGCAGATTCTGAAGATTTTCTGAAAGATTTTCAGACTCAGAAAATTGTTGTTTGCCTCCAGTGCCACCGACTCTTCCTGTATTTCTTGAAGGGACGAGCCTCGAGATCTCTGAATGGCCCAGTATACGCCATACATCCACCTGGGCACATATTGTGAACTAGCTGCTCCATGGCGCTCCATTCTGCAACCCTGCTCTTGATCTGACTTAACAAGAGCATGGGCATCTCAGGATAAAATTTGTTGTGTACCTCTAGGGCATCTCACAAGTACCACCATACCTCCAGATATACCTGTACTCTTGAAAAATGGAGAGTACAGATATGAGATTTGGCCAAACATCTACATGTAAATACTCGCAAGTACAGGTAGAGTACAGGTATACCTGTGAAAAATCAGCAAATACCTGCAGATATCTGTGATACCTGTGAAAGATGGAGAGTACAGATATGGCTTTTGGCAACCAAAATACCTGGCAAAACATCAAAAAGTCTTTAATAAGAGGAAGGTAGTGGATGTCACATAGATGGGTGAAACCTCAATTAGAATTTCAGCACCTTATCTAGCACACCTGAGCTCAGACTCTGAGGCATCACTGCAACTTGATTTTACTTAAACAGCAAGATAGACAGGTTAACTCATATTGCTGAGCCGGAGGCTGCATAACAACAAAAAACATACTGAAAATTGAACCAACTCATACACAGGCAGCCCAGGCCTCCCAGAGTGGCAGGGCCACCCAAGACATCATGACTGAAGTACTGTGCCTTTACAGGCACCCCAGGGGCATGCGCTGTTCCGTGGCATGGGTGCAAAGATGGCCAGAGTAGACAGGCCGTTATGACGTAGTGACATGCAACAATTCCGTGAGAAGTTGCCTTCGTCTACATCATAGACACATATAACCATTCAATCAATCTGGAATATCCGCCTTCTTACATATTGGTGCAACTGCAAAGAACAAGAGCAGAACAATTAGAAGGACTAGAGGAAGGAGTCATTCCTATAGAACCTGGGAAAAAATCATTCAAAATCCAAGCACCACTTACACAAATGAAGAGAACACAAAAAACTGTGAAGCGGATTCAGCTTCCTCTGACGGCGGCCTATGCATTCACGGATTACAGGTCGCAGGGGCAAACAATACTGCACGTTATTGTGGACATAGGAACACCACCATCAGGAGGCAAATTGTCCATGTTTAATCTGTACGTTGCGCTGTCGAGAAGCTTGGGACAAGAAACAGTACGGTTGTTGCGCGATTTCGACGAAAATATCTTCATGCAGGAATTAGGTACACACTTAGAATTGGAAGACCAAAGATTGCGGGAACTCAACAAAAAAACAAAAGAATGGTGGGGATCAATGTGTAGAGACTCTGTAGAGTACGGCGTAAACAACAGAGATGAATTTGAGACATAGACGACAATACCTAGTAGCACAATAAGGAGAGTGTATATTACTACGGATCATTGAAGGACAATGAACCAAAAGGAGAAAGATCTTATGTAAAAGCACGCAGAGATATGAGAAGGATTATAATAAACACTGGGATACAACTTACAGATAAAGATATGAGGTACCAGGACGGAATCGAGGAATCTGATCAGGATATTGATTCTGACACGAATCCTGAGACATTTGCAGATTGGAAGAGGACCTTGCAAGCAAGGTAACCTCGAAGTGCTGGCAGCAACAACGCAACACGATGACGTCACAAAAGGTTTTCGACCATTTTGTGACCGTGACGTGATGAACTCCTTATGTGCCACGGCAAATAACCTAGAAACTCTGTGAAAACCTCAAGAAGGGTCTTCAATTGCCAGCTTCATCAAATGAATAAAATGACCTCTTCCGGGAGATGAGAGCTCCAATTGATGAAATCGCTTGATTTATTTTGAAATTGCTGCACTACTGACACAATGCTCATAGTCTA
>MU134605.1:1281-62004 GCA_015039355.1 Ramaria rubella
TCCATGACAAGGAAATGCTCACCATCATGCGTGCCCTCGAAGAATGGCGACACTTCCTTGAGGGGGCGAGGCATCATATCGAGATCTGGACAGACCACAAAAATCTCAAATATTTCCGCACAGCCAAAAAGCTCAACTGTCGCCAAGCACTGGTCTCTTTATCTGTCTCGGTTTGACTTCAACCTGTACCATCGTCCTGGCAAGACAATGGGCAAGTCAGATGCACTCTCACGCCGACCCGATCATGGCACTGGCTCAAATGACAATGATAATTTGGTACTTCTCCAACCAGAACTCTTTGTCATCCGTGCACTGGAAGGACTAGAGTTTACAGGAGAAGAACGTG
Source organism: Ramaria rubella (assembly GCA_015039355.1). NCBI lineage: Eukaryota > Fungi > Basidiomycota > Agaricomycetes > Gomphales > Gomphaceae > Ramaria > Ramaria rubella. The sequence continues at coordinate 1,628 of MU134605.1, forward strand.
ACATCCTAAGGGACATTCATAAGGGCACCAAGCAGCCAAAGCCGGAGGAGTCACTCTGCACGTACAGTGCAAAGGAACTTTGCACATGACAGAACTAAACTGGGAAGTCTGTGAAGTCATCAGAATGGGGTGAGAGGGACATGGTACATTTCTGTTCTGTGGAAAGGTATATGTCCCCAATCAGCATGACTTACGAATCAATTGTCTCCCAACATCACGACACTCGTATTGCTGGCCATGCTGGATGTTGGAAAACCACACAACTTGTTGCACTCGGAACTATCGTCGTAGTTGGCACTCACATGTCACCATACATTGGTGAGTCTGTCAATCACAACTAGGAAATAGTTGTGACCCTTCAATTGCCAATGCACCAAGGCTCAAAGTCCATTGCCTGATGGAGAAACTGCCATGGCCATCAGGTATCGGCAGGGTCATGTAACAGCTCGGAGACTGGTCAGCTATCATACTTCATTGCAGAACTCCCTGACAGGCATGCACAGGATCCACAGAATGACTCTATGTCGGCTGCCATTCCTGATCCACCAGTACGATTCTCTGTACTTGTCAGTCCCCACCATTGACCAAAATGACAGCATTGGGAGCCTATCCTCTCTTTAGGGATCATGTTTGGAGACACCATGGCCTACCCCTCCATGTGGTTTCAGACCAAGGTACACAGTTTGTCAGTGAGTTCACTCGGGAGCTATACAGACTTCTGGGTATCGAGGTAGCTGCCTCCACAGCATACCACCCACAGACTGATGGACAGACAGAACATGTCAACCAAGAGCTAGAGCAGTATCTCCATCTATTTGTGAACGAACGACAGGACAACAGGGACGACCTCCTGCCCCTTGCAGAGTTCCAGTACAACAACCACGTCCACTCATCCACAAAAGAGACTCCCTTCATGCTCGACTCTGGTCGCCACCCATGCATGGGCTTCGAACCTCACCAACAGCCATCTAGGAGAGAAGCTGTGAATGAGTTCAAACAACGAATGGCTGACTCCCTATCCAAAGCCCGAGCCGCCCTTGTAAAGGCAAAAGAGGATATGGCTCAATACTACAATCATCATCATGAGCCAGCCCCTACCTTTGTTCCTGGTGACAAAGTCTTCCTAGATGCAAGTGACATTAGCACTACTCCCCTTCTAAGAAATTGTCACATCGGAACCTAGGCCCCTTCCTAGTGGAACACAAGGTTGGATCCAATGCTTACCGTCTCCGACTCCCCAAGTCTATGAGTCGCCTCCACCCTGTCTTCCCGGTGGTGAAGCTCCTCCCCTGCCCCTCTGACCCCATCCCTGGTCGGAAAGCTCAACCCCCACCTCCCCCAGTCCTTGTAGGGGAAGATGAGCACTACAAGATTGAACAGATCTTGGACAGTCAATTCCGCCATGGAAAGCTAGAATACAAGGTCAGATGGAAGGGGTATGGATATGAGCATGATGAGTGGATCCCCAAGGCAGATTTAGCAGCCCCAGACCTCATTGCTGACTTCCACCTCCTCCATCCCGGTGCCCCTAGTCGCATTCGTGCCACAGATTTTGACACCTTCCGTCAAAAGGCACTTGTAACCCCAGGTGTCAGTGTGTCGGGACATCACACTCTAAAAGGGGGGTGATGTAAGGGGAACCCCTCATACTGCTCCTTTTTATTCTCCTTCTCCTATTCTCCTCTCTTATTCATGTTCACCCCTTCTATCCCCATTTCCCTTTTATCTCTCTTTTCTCCCTGTTGTTTCTATCTAATATTCCCATTTCCTTCCTCCCCTCCTCCTTCCTACTCACTTCTACAGCTGGCGCTTCTGTTGCAATTTAAGCGCCCGTTTACATGTGCAAGTTGGAATCTACCTGGGCTATGTCACAGGTCACGTGACTTCCGTTTTAAGCGCCCAAAACGTTCAGTCTGTTTGGAGTCTTTCCTTAGTTAGTAGCCACCTCAGGCAGTGGGAGTCCTTAGGCTTTTTCTCTTTGGATTCCCATCTGCCAGGTATGTATCCTTGCCTGTAGCCTTCCTTGAGCTTATATACTTTGGATTCCCATCTGCCAGGCTCTAGTGTGATATTCCACTAGCCCCAGAGGTTGCCCTTATAGCGAGTGGTGCTAATGTCACTTGCATCTAGGAAGACTTTGTCACCAGGAACAAAGGTAGGGGCTGGCTCATGATGACGATTGTAATACCAAGCCATATCCTCTTTTGCCCTTTACAAGGGCAGCTCAGGCTTTGGACAGGGAGTCAGCCATTCGTTGTTTGAACTCATTCACAGCTTCTCTCCTAGATGGCTGTTGGTGAGGTTCAAAACCCATGCATGGGTGGCGACCAGAGTCAAGCATGAAGGGAGTCTCTTTTGTGGATGAGTGGACATGGTTGTTGTACTGGAACTCTGCAAGGGGCAGGAGGTCGTCCCTGTCATCCTGTCATTCATTCACAAACAGACGGAGATACTGCTCCAGCTCTTGGTTGACATGTTCTGTCTGTCCATCAGTCTGTGGGTGGTATGCTGTGGAGGCAGCTACCTCAATACCCAGAAGTCTGTATAGCTCCCGAGTGAACTCACTGACAAACTGTGTACCTTGGTCTGAAACCACATGGAGGGGAAGGCCATGGTGTCTCCAAACATGATCCCTAAACACAGAATAGTTGGCCATTTTGGGCAATTCAAAACTGACAAGTACATCAGACAATCGTACTGGTGGTCAGGAATGGCAGCCGACATAGAGTCATTCTGTGGATCCTGTGCAGCCTGTCAGGCTGCAAAGAAGGATAATAGACGACCAGCAGAGCTGTTACATACCCTGCCGATACCTGATAGCCCATGGCAGTCTATCAGAATGGACTTTGTTGGTCCATTGCCAGAATTGAAGGGTCACAACTATTTACTAGTTGTGATTGACAGACTCACCTCTATGGTGCATCTAGTGCCAACTACGACGAGAGTTACGGTGCAACAAGTTGTGTGATTATACCTCAAAGAGGTAACACGCTTGCATGGAGTACCTGAGTCGGTCATCTCGGATCATGACTCCAAACTCACCTCCATCTTCTGAAGAGAATTGCAGTGGATAATGGGCATGAAATTGCTCATGTCCACAGCATCCACCTGCAGACAGATGGAGCAACAGAATGAGCAAATCGTTCTGTAGGGCAAATACTCTGCACTGTAGTGCAGAGTGATCAGAAGGATTGGGCTGAGAAATGCCCAATGGTAGAATTAGCACTGAACAGTTCAGTCAGTGCAACCACAGGATACGCACCATTCAAATTGAATGGTGGATACTTGCCCCATATTGCACAAGTACTATCAGTGGATACTACCTTTAGAGGAGTACAGCAGTTTGCACAACAAGCATTTTGGAACCTGATTGATGCTCACAATGCAATCATTGTGAGTCGAGTACAGCAGACAGATGCTGCAAATACCAGACACTGTCAGGGAACAACGTATGAGGTTGGACATAGTATATCTGTCTACAAAGAACCTGTCCTTGCCTAAAGGATGGGCAAAGAAACTAGTGTCCAATTATATTGGGCCATATCATGTATTAGAGGTGGACAACTCCACCCCCAATGTGAAGCTTGAATTACCTCCAGAGCTCATGGCTCGGAGGATACTTCCAAAGTTTCATGCAAGTCTAATCAGACCGCATATACCCAATGACGACAAATGATTTCCTCATCATGATGTAAATTATATTTACAACTTTGGGAAGGAAAATGAACCAGCATGGTTTGTATATGAGATTATTGCTCATCACTGGACTAGTGACTCCAAGTTGGAGTTACAAGTACGGTGGACATTAGGAGATGTCACCTGGGAGCCACTCTCTGCCTGCAGAGAGTTAGAAGTGCTAGATGATTATCTAGCGCTGAGAGGCATTAGGAAGCTGTGGGCCTAATCGTGCCTTATAGGCACAAGGAGTGAGTCCTTTAATAAAAGGACTAGACACGAACATAGTTTGTGCCAACAATTCATGTGATGTGACACTGTCACATGAATTGATCATGTGACACAACGGTGCGCTTGCCTTAAATTTAAGCGACAATTTTATTGCTGCTTCAAGGCTCTTTGCCACCCACTACAACACACACACCAGTGCGAGTGTACCAGCGACTACCACATGGATGCAGACATGTCTCATCCACATCACCCTGCAGAGGCACTACCCAGTGCCTCTGAACAATTTTCTATGCTCCAAAAGGAGCAAAGCTGGACAGTGCATGGCGTTAAGGACACCATAGCCATCATCCATTGCGACTCCTGCCCAGAGTGCAATGCTTATATGCAGCATTTGCTGCAAGCTGCCAAATTGCAGCTTATAGACCCCCAAATGCATGACATTGAACGTGCATTAAAAGCAGCATGGCCACCCTTGTTGGCCAAAATGGCACGTCCTTTTATCAAGGATGTTGTATCCTCTTACAAAGAGGAGGCATGTGAGCTCCACACAGAGCTTGAGAATGTACGTGCTGCTCTCAACAAGGAGAAGCAGTGAAATCACAAGATGGTGGACAGGTTATCCACCATGAAGTCAATGCCACCAGCACCAACTATAATTGATCTGACATCCCTGCCAGGTTCAATGACGGACTCAGTGAGTCCATCTACTCCAACTACCAGTGCATCACTGGTAGGACCAACACGATCTGGTCATAAGACTGCATCGAAGCAGTGAGCTTTAGCAGTGCTGTACCCAGCGTTGCTGAATGCCCACATCGCTCCCACCATAGGTGACCCGCCTGCAACGCAGACAGGATTTCCGCCCCACACACTGGGCAAGGCACCGCACCCCATGGCAGTGCAGATGAGTCATTGACCCGCAGAGTGGTTTGACATGTGCTCACTCAATGAACCTAGGTTTGTTGAGCAGCTCACGATTGTGCACATGACATTTGCCATGTCGTGCAGCACAGCACAGCACACTATCATCAAGCATGCTGACCATGGGCAGAGGCTTGCCACTCAAATGCCAGCATTAAATATTGTGCACAACACACCTCCCAATATTAGGGATGCATTGTGCACCATCAAGTACTCCCCAGAGGGAGTATCACCTGCTATTTGTGGGCATGGAGATAACACCCTCAATCTGGAGGATATTGATGTTTGGGTCTGGCTCAAACTGATTAAGCCTAAGCTCGTCTTTCTTCAAAAGCTCACAGAATTGTTCACAGTCCATGGCCAATGGGCTGAGCTTGCTGGCACCTACTGGTGGCAAGACTTACCAATGCTGCTGTCCACCAGTGTCGAAATGGCTTTTGACTGGAAATGCCCTCCTGAGGACACTTCCCTCGATGAACTAGCCCAATGGCTAGGCATACATGTGGGGGTAGATCCCACCAGGGCTCTAGTAAATATAGAACCCTACTTCATGCGCAAGCAGAGTAAAATCTGCTATAATGAAACAGTGCAGAGGGTACTCAACACCCGCAAAGGCTGGATATTTACTGGCCTTCATATACCTATGCCCCCTTGGCCCCCTGGCTATTGGGGAGCAACAGGATTGTCCAACAATGATTCATTGCTCAACAGACTTGGAGGAGGACCTCCCTGCTTGAAGGCACGCACAGACATGCTGTCGACAGAAGCCTCTGCACCAACTGCTCCCCCGCCTGCATCTGCTATTGCAGCGGATGATAATACCATGGAAGTTGACCCAGCCGACTCCATATACTATGACAATACTGTCGAAGTAGCAACACAGTCATCATTTGACTGCGCCTGCACCTGTATACACTGATCCACCATCAGCGTAAAGTTGCCTGAACCTCCAGAGGTTCGGTCTGTGGGGAGGATGTAAGAAAGTACATAGAATAGTAGCATATTTGCTACTATCTAAGGTATACAAGTCACTAGAGTGACTTGTGGGTTGTATTATATAAGCTGCCCACTGGGGGCACTTGTAGATAGTGGACAACTATACAGTTGTTGTAAGGGGAACCCCATTTCATGTGGTTCTACACTTCTCTATTATCTCTTCTTTCTATCTATTCTTCCCCACTTCTCCCTTCCCCCCATTATCTCCCTTGCCCCTATCTTTTCGTTCAAGTTCGCTTACTTAAGCGCCCGGTTAGGTAATGGGATTGGAATCCAATCCTGTTACATAACTTGGCATCCATTCTCACTCACATAAGTGCTTGAGGTTCGTAACGGGATTGGATTCCAATCCCGTTACGTAAATACAGTGCATTCATTCTTCATTTTTCCTTCACATAAACACCCGGTTACGTAATGGGAATGGATTCCAACCCCATTACGTAATCACAGTACATTCCGGCGCTTATTTGCGTACTCCTTTAGGTAGTTATCTCGGCAGTGGGAACCTTAGGCTTTTCTCTTTGGATTCCCATCTGCCAGGTGTGTATCCTTGTATGTAGTCTTCTGTGAGCTTATATATCTTCGGATTCCCATCTGCCAGTGTTCAGTGTGATATTCCACTTCCCCTGGAGGTTGCCCTTATAGTTGTCCACAAGTAATTAGATAAGCAGGGGCTTTGCTTGTAGCGCACTATGTTGCAGGCACCAATGAACATTATTGGCTCAGTCTGTATTGTGTGGGAAGGTGGGGCTTTGCAGCCGAGGCTCGGCGTCAATTGCCTGTTGGAGAAATACACCCTCTAGAGGTTCCTGAACAGCACTGGGAGACAGTCAGTGTCGACTTCATTGTCGAACTCCCCGACTTGCATGGGTATGATGCAGTGATGGTCATCGTGGATTCCTTATCCAATGTTCTCATTTCATCCCCACATTGACCACCATTACAGTGTTAGGAGCCTCTTGCCTCTTTAGGGATCATGTTTGGAGACATCATGGCCTCCCCTTTCGTGTGGTTTCAGACCAAGGCACACAGTTTGTCAGTGAGTTCACTCATGAGCTATACAGACTTCTGGGTATCGAGGTAGCTGCCTCCACTTTGTACCACCCACAAACAGATGGACAAACAGAACATGTCAACCAAGAGCTCGAGCAATATCTGCATCTATTTGTGAATGAAAGACAGGATGACTGGGATGACCTCTTGCCCCTCGCTGAGTTCCAGTACAACAACCATGTCCACTCATCCACAAAAGAGACTCCCTTTATGCTTGACTCTGGTCGCCACCCATGGATGGGCTTCAAACCTCACCAGCAACCATCAAGGAAAGAGGCTGTGAATGAGTTTAAGCAACAAATGGCTGACTCCCTGTCTTAAGCCAGAGCTGCCCTAGTAAAGGCCAAGGAAGACATGGCTCGGTACTATAATCGTCGCTGTGAGCCAGCTCCTACCTTTGTTCCTGGTGACAAAGTCTTCTTAGATGCAAGTGATATCAGCACCACTCACCCTTCAAAGAAATTGTCACACCAAAACTTGGGCCCCTTCCTAGTGGAACACAAGGTTGGCTTCCATGCTTACCGTCTTTGACTTCCCAAGTCTATGAGTCGCCTACACCCTGTCTTCCCTGTGGTTAAACTCCTCCCAGCTCCTCTGGATCCCATTCCCAGTCAGAAGGCTCAACCACCACCACCCCCAGTCCTTGCAGGGGAAGATGAGCACTATGAGGTTGAACAGATCTTGGACAGTCAGCTTTGCCGTGGAAAACTCAAATACAAGGTTAGGTGGAAGGGTTATGGGTATGAGCATGATGAGTGGATCCCCGAAGCAGATTTAGCAGCCCCAGACCTTATTGCTGACTTCCACTGCCTCCACCCAGGTGCCCCTTGTCATATCCATGTAGTGGATTTTGACACTTTTCATCACATCCCACTTGTGCCTCCCGTAGTGTCAGTGTGTCAGGATGTCACACTCTAGAAGGGGGGTGATGTAAGGGGAACCCCTGTTCTCTCTCTCTATTCTTTCTATCTGTTTCTCTTTCTCTCTTCATATCCAATTCCCCAACTATCCACAAAACCATATTCCCCTTATTCTATTTCCTCATTCCTCCCAGTCCAGTCTTGTTTCACCTTTCATTTCATAGGTGCTTATTTAAGCACCCAGTTGGACATTTCCTGGGACATTCTTGGGACATTTCCTTTTTAAGTAGCCACAGCCACAGTTGGGTCCTTAGACTTTTCTCTTTGGATTCCCATCCGCTAGGTATGTACCCATACATGTAGCTCCCTGTACACTTATGTATCTTTGGATTCCCATCTGCTAGGCCATAGTGTGATATCTAGCCTCAGAGGTTGCCCTTATAGTTACACTGAAAAAATCAAAAAGGAGAGCCACAGCATCAGCATGTATTGGATTGAAACTGGAACTACAGTGGGATATTGTTAGATCCCAGATCCAGCTTCTGTTATTCCAACGTTTTCCACATTCTGATAAGCCCTTTTTCCACTTATTTCCAATATACCCCCATTTCATCATTCTTAGTCATGATCCATCTCGATCTTATCCCCATATGTTCTATCTCAATTTCCATATTCACTCCAATTCCAGAACTCTGTATCACACACTCTGATCTCTTTGTTTCTGATTTCCAGAATTCTGCATATTTCTCTAAATATGCTTTTCTTCATTCAAGCTTCTTCAGCTTGTATATCTTGTTTTAAACTTCTTATACTGGTTAAAACTCATTATATCTCTTATATCTTTTATTACCTTTTATCACACCAAATTCTATCTGTATTAAAGTCCTTACACCTTTGATCATTATATCGATATCCCGATTATTCCAACTCTGACATTTCTGACCCTCCAAAATCCACTCTTTGATTATACTTGCTTTTCTGTAAAGCTAAAACTCACTCGATATTCATTTATCGTCATCTCTATTCCTTTTCCACATTGATTACTCCAAATTTCAAAATATCCGAAATCCTTCTGCTCATCCAATAAGTCTCAACTTACTGTTTGTCACTGATCTTCTTCCGTGTAGACCCAACCATTGGAACCCCGATAATCCCGTCTAGTCATCAAGTCCAAAATACCAGGGCACTAGAAATCCAGGAGGGTGCAACCCATAAGTTGAAGCCAATGCCCATGTAGATCAGCTTTGAATCTCCAATTTCCAAGTCATCCAATATTCCGTGCATTTCTGAATATCGCAACATTCCAATTCTGGTCAAGGAGAGTTCCAACCAAATCTGATTTACATCCCAATCTGGTCCATAACAGTATATACAAGCTTCCACCCTTGATTTCTACAATGTCTTTCGACACTTGAATCCGAAAACCCAAACATGATGACACCAACAGATCTACTGACCATATCATCAACCCATCAAGTGTTCACAAGTATTCCAGCAACTTTGACAAATGCCTCATAGACAAAGACTTCAAACCCGAGCAAATCCCAAATGATACCAACAATGTGACCTCAATCCTTCCTTTCGATGAGTTACAACCAATGGCAACAACTTCCGACCAAACCCTGATTTTGCCAACACTGAAACTTTCCGACATCCTTGGACAGGATGGCAAACTAACACCACAGGAGAAACAAAGATGGATCGACCAAAAGTTATGCCTCTACTGTGGAAGACCTGGTCATAAAGTAAAGACTTGCCCAAGGTCATCACCCTTTGCCAGGAAGGCAAAATCCCAAGCTACAATTGTCACACTAAGTAATTCCAACATCAAGGACCTTTTAGAGGCCCTTCCAAATTCCCAAAATTTACAGCTCAAGAATCCTCGAGCATGATTCTGCATTCATATCTTGATTTGTACCTTACCAATATTACAACAGACACTCTCTGAAAAACATCCCTAAATCCTATCTTCTGACAAATACTGCCAAATTCCTTCACAATCATCTCCAACCTTATCTTCAAATTCCAACATCTCTGAACATCATTCCTTCCAAATGTTTCAACCGCTCATCACATCTAAACACCATTTTTTGGATTCCCACCTTCCACAGGTCTCCATTTGCTGTTACCAATGACAATTATGTCCTGCCATACAGTAGGCTTCATGCCAATCACGTTTTCCATCCAGTGAAAATGCCGGTCGTTATTACAATGTGTATGACACCACTTGTTTCTAATTGTTCTGACGTGCTGGGAATGCCACTAACCCACCCACTACAATCTGTTGATTGACAAGGTGTTGGGTAGTACCTAGTTCCGCACTCCTCAACAAGAAGATTCAATTTTCCGAATCTCCAAAAATCCTGCTTTTGCTGCGACATTCTCCAACTCACCACAACATCCAATGTCAACACTTGATGAATCCTCACCTTGCAATATGACAATATGGAAACCTTGGCATTTTTCTGAGAGGAAAATCCGTTACATTGATTCTTCCGACTTCGAACAAGTGATTATCAATATTCTGCTACGCACTCTGACAAGATTACATCTTAACAGAGGGAGAGAATCTCACTATGGGAAATTCATTTTCCTTACATCTAGTTAAGCCAGACTCACCTCAAGAACACATTAACAAGGCTCTAGCTATAGGATCTCATCCAACGCTTTCCACACAGTACTTCAGTACTTCCTTGAAAATACTCCAGGATGATTTCCAAATCCCAAACTACAGATCTCTTTCGAGGACCTACTTCAGTCTCCCAAGATTCAGTTTTCCAACCTCCAACATCCAGACTTTTCCGAATCCAACCCTCAAGATGCAACCCAGTTACTCTGATTCTAAGTCTAGTCACCAATGCCAATTCCATGTTATGGGACAATAACCGGCAAACCGCCTTTGGAATCCACAACAATTTTCCTCAAATGGCACTGTTAAACCCCTTGTATCCATGAATGCACCATCCTTACATCTTTGGATCCACATTTTCTGACAGATTTCTGACCTTCAAGTCACTTTTTGGACAATTTCCATCCTCTTCCAACAATATTCCAGGCTGAATATCAAGCACCTTACCGAAATTTCCAACAAACCCTCAATTTTCACCTATAATTCCGACTTCTAAATTTTTTCTGACACTTTTCTTCTTCCATATATTTCCTTGTTCTGTTTTCACCGAAGTTCCATGACCCTATTTTGTCACCATCTTTGGATTTCTGCAACAATGCTCTCATCTGAAACTGACAATACCACTGGAACAATGTTTTTCTTTGCAAACTTCATTATTTCCAACTTTGATTCACCCTATTTCTTGAAATATTCCGAAATCCCTGGTCCATTTTATCTTTTATTCCCTCCTCAATGTTTTTAACACTCCGACTTCCTCCAAATTCTCTGGTAATCTGTGATTACAACAGTTTTCAACTGGACAACATCAAGACCACATTATTGAAAAATTTCCAAGAAATCACACTCACACTTCCTGAAATCCCGACACACTTCCTTAAGGAATCCTTCAATTCTCCAATACTCCGGCTCCTTGTATTCTCCTTCCCAATGTTTGAGGTAGACAATGGGACGTCTATCTCAAAGGGGGAGTAGCTACTATGTTGACACTATATCTTTCCCAATCATCCACCTTTATGCCAATTTTTCCAACTCAATTCTACCTTTTCAGTCACCCTTGTTTCACCAACACTTCTGACAACACTTTTCCAATCCAACCCTTTTATTCAATCTTGTTCCTACAACATTCCTATTCACATTTTGAATCCCAAAATCCTTTTGACATCTATGACCTCCACACATCCCGATATTTTCCAATTCTCCCAAACCATCCTTACGACTTTTACCAAGTCCAATCCCGATTCCAAGTCTTTTCACCTGACTTCACTCCAATTCCGACTTATTCTGATTCCCAAAATATTTGAACTGACTTAAACATTCTTGATTTTGCCGCTTTTCTCCAGTTTTCCAATCACTTCAATTTTTCTGATGTTTAAAACAATTTCATTTCTTACACTAACTAAAGTACTTTCCCCAATTTCTTCTGACTATTCTATATTACTTTTCATCTTCCAATTTTCTTCCAATCCCTATTTACTGCATTGTTTCATCCTCCTGTGCTTTGGCCTCCAGCTCAGGCCCTTCTGCCTTCTCTGCTTCCTCCCCAGCTTTCTTCTCCAAATCCATGTTCTCCGGATTCACCATTTTCTCACTGTTTTCCACCTCTGGTTCCTTGGTGATTTCTGCCTCTTTCAGAACCCTGTTCCCTGATATCTCTGGAACAACATCCACGTCCATTCTGTCTCCTTCCATCTCCTTCGCTTTTCCTTTTCCCTTCTCTGACTCCTTTTCCGGCTCAGGCTCTGGCCTGATGTCCTCCACTGCATTTTCTGACTCGACCTCCAACTCCATTCCCAGTTGTGGTGCTGATGTCCTGTGGTATCTTTCCCACCACTTTTTTTTCGGAACTTGAATTCAATTTCCAATATCTTGTGCAACATCTTCACCAACTCATTGAGTGCCGCCATTCCCTCAACATTATATTGGAGCCATTTTGCGAGGTTATGAATAGTTTTCCAGAGCCCACAGATTTCCTCCACGAGCCCCAAATCCTCCAATTCTTCCTCCACCTGGTTGTTTTCTGGTGCTTGCTCCTTGCCTTTGCCTTTCCCCGATGCCACCCCAGCATCCCAATCTGCGGCTTTTTCCAACCACCTTTTTTGGTTGCTGGCCCTGGCCCAGCCTCTGCATTTTCCAGCTGAACCCACCTGTGCACTGGTACCAACACTTTCCCCACCATTTCCGCAGCAAAACCTGCATCACCCAGTTTTGTGCATTTCTTCCAATCAAGCCTGCATTGAATGCAGGCCCATTTCCTAGACTTGCTGCTCTTCTGCTCCTCGTTGACGCACTCCAACCCATGAGTCTGACAAAGCACGCAGCGCTTGTCATACTCGTCAGCATCCAACCAAACGTCTTCAAGTCACCGTTTATGGCCACCGACGTTTTCTGACGGGAGCACCAGATACCTTTTGATCTTCTGATCCCAATCACCCTTCTCTGGCTAGTCCAATTTTTTCCATCAGCATCTTTTTTTTTTAAATCCAACTTACTGAGGCCTTTTTTAATCGAACCTCCTCCCATCTCAATTCCTCCTGCACCGATTCGGCTTTCCACCAATCTGTGTCTTCTTTCCACTTTTTCTGGTCGGCCTCCTCTTTCCTTTGCTGATCCTCAGCCTCCTTTTCCTTCCTCTTCCAATCCTCCTCTTCCTTCTCCTTCCAATCCCGCTCCCACTTTTCTGCCACCTCTTTTTCCCACTTCTCCCGCTTTGCCTTTGTCTTTTTCCACAGCCTTTCCTCCAGCTCCTTTTTCTTCTGCTCGTACTTCTCCATCTCCGTGACAATTTCCTCATCGGAGCTGATCTCAATCACGGATGGGGCACGTGAAGGGGACTGTGAGCACAATGACATCTTGAAAGATTTTGGTAGTGGTGGTGGTTAGGGGTCAAAAGTGTTTTGCACTTCCTCAGACCGTTTCCCCTATTTATATCTGATTGGAGATCTCAGCCTTTATGGATAACCAACACCCAAACTTCCCACAATATTCAATAGTGCAATTGGCCTTCAAGGGCTTGGCCATAAAAGGGAGATACTGTTAGATCCCAGATCTGGCTTCCATTATTCCGACATTTTCCGCATTCCAATAAGCCCTTTTTCCACTTATTTCCAATATACCCCCATTTCATCATTCTTAGTCATGATCCATCTTGATCTTATCCCATACGTTCTATCTCGATTTCTGTATTTGCTCTGATTCTGGAACTCTGTATCACACACTCTGATCTCTTTGTTTCTGATTTCCAGAATTCTGCATATTTCTCTAAATATGCTTTTCTTCATTCAAGCTTCTTCAGCTTGTATATCTTGTTTTAAACTTCTTATACTGGTTAAAACTCATTATATCTCTTATATCTTTTATTACCTTTTATCACACCAAATTCTATCTGTATTAAAGTCCTTACACCTTTGATCATTATATCGATATCCCGATTATTCCAACTCTGACATTTCCGACCCTCCAAAATCCACTCTTTGATTATACTCACTTTTCCATAAAGCTAAAACTCACTCAATATTCATTTATCATCATCCCTATTCCTTTTCCGCATTGATTATTCCAAATTCTGAAATATCCAAAATCCTTCTGCTCATCCAATAAGTCTCAACTTACTGTTTGTCACTGATCTTCTTCCATGTAGACCCAACCATCGGAACCCCGATAATCCCATCCAGTCATCAAGTCCGAAATACCAGGGCACTAGAAATCCAAGAGGGTGCAACCCATAAGTTGAAGCCAATCCCTGTGTAGATCAGCTTCGGATCTCCGATTTCTGAGTCATCCGATATTCCATGCATTTCCAAATATTGCGACATTCCAATTCCAGTCAAGGAGAGTTCCAACCAAATCTGATTTACATCCCAATCCAGTCTGTAACAATATTGAATTACTTCTTTTAGCATTTTCTTTCAGCTGTGAACATTTCCGTGCAAAGTCTAGGCATCTGCTAGCATTGCCCTGGCAACTTCGGAATGCTCAATACTTAAGTATGGTGTCTTTATGTAATAAGTCATTGGCTGAAGTCAGGGTTGTTCACAACCCTGAGCATAAATGTATCTCAAGATTCTCAACTTTGAAAGTTCAAAAGTTGCGCAAAGTAGCATATCTCAGAGAAATCCAGGGTTTCTTTACCCACAGGGGTTTCTTATTAGAATCATCAGTCACAAGATGTGCCATTAGATAATCTAGATTACATTATGGGTGTCATTGTGGGCATTGTCTAGACCTTATGTCTGTAGTGGTTAAGCACAGTAACTAAAGACAAACAGGCTCAGTGAATATGCAGTTCACTGAGCTATATATTCAAATAACTACCCAAAGACGAACAGGCTACATTATCGGTGAGTACATGTTCGTCTTTATACAAGAACATTACACACCTCAGTGAATACGCAATTCACTGAGGGGCATTCTAATTATCAGTCTGAATAAATAGGTTAGGTTGCGGCCTATCTAGGCTGCAACCTTTAGTCACCTTCCCCTTATCGTATGCCTATGTTCTAGGCTTATTCAGTGTCCAACACCCAATACCACAACACTCCCCCTTAAGCCAAACATAAGCCAACAAGATCATTCAAGTGTTGAACCTTCAAGCATGGAAGTGGCTTGGTAAACATGTCAGCAGGCATGTCATCGGTAGGACAATAGGTAACATTGATTTGCTCCTTCCATACCACATCTCAAATAAAATGATACCGAATATTGATATGCTTCGTGCGTGTGTGATACTTGCCGTTTTTTGTGACTTGTATGGCCAACTGATTATTGCAAAAAAGTGTGATTGGTGCAGTGAGAGGTCTGGCGATTTCCGCAAGGAACATGCAGATCCATAGAGCTTCCTTCACAGCATGTGTCGCTGCAATGTACTTGGCCTCTGTAGTCAAAGGAGCAATAATGGATTGCTTTCAAGCTCCAAGACACAGCACCACCATCAATTGTGAAAACATATCCAGAGATGGTGTGCCTGTGCTCCTGGCTGCCACCATCTGCATCCGTAAAACCCTCCAGCCCTTTCCTGTCTAAACTGATGGTTAACTTGACATCTTTTGTACCCTTAAGATACCTCAGCACCCTCTTCACCACTTCCCAGTGTGGTCTCCTGAGGTTTTGCATGAACTGCGAAAGGAAGGTCATGGCAAAAGCTATATCTGGACAGGTCCCTAATCCTGCATACATGAGCGAGCTGATGGCCTCTTGATATGGCACTCCGCGCATGTCTTTGACCTGGCATGGAGTACTGCGGCACTGTGAGTGTGTGAGTCTGTGGTGTGGGTCCATGGGTGTGGTGAGTGGACTCAAGTTCTCCATGCCAAAATGTTTGAGAATCTTCTCAATGTAAGCACACTGCGAGAACAAAATTGTACGCACCACGCAGTCCCTTTTTACTTTGATGCCTAGTAGCCAGTGGAGATCACCAAGATCTTTAATCTTTACCACTGTGCACAGCTGCTCTTTGAAGTCACGTATGGCTTGTTTTGAATTTCCCACATAGTTAAGTCATCCACATCTGGTGCGACAATGAGAGCATCTCCAGCCTGGTACCTATAGAAGACAGCATGCTCTACTCAGCATTGCGAGAATCCAAACTTGTAGAGGATGCTGCAGAAAAGTTCGTACCACTCGTGCCCTGCCAGCTTGAGGCCGTAGATGGCTCTGTTTAGACAGCATACAAGGTGTTCCTTCCCAGGAACTTTGTATCCTTTCAGCTGGCACATGTAGATAGTCTCCTTGAGTGTGGCATTCAGGTAAGCACCATCTACATCTGTTTGCTCTAGTTCCTAGTCGTTCAGAGCGGCAAGTGCAGCGATAATGCATATCACTGTGAGTTTTGCAGTAGGTGAGAAGGTTTCATTGTAATCCACTCCTTCTGCCTGAGAAAAACCCTGCACAACGAGCCTAGACTTGCGGTTAGCAATGTTACCACCTGCATCATGTTTGTAGTGCAGTATCATCCTACTGCCAACAATGTTTGCATCTTTTGGAGGCTCCACCAGGTCCCAGGTATGCATTCTTTTGTGTTGTTCAAGCTCATGACGTATTGACTTATCCCACTCAGGCCAGTCAGCATGTGTCTTGGCATCCTTAACATTTTTTGGATCGTCTCCCACAGTGTCTGCTGCCACTGCCATAGCAAACTTGAGCTGACATGGCCACTCCCCCTCCATCTCGACTTCATCTCCCTCTTCTTCCTTAGCCAAAAATGCGAGTGCAGCACTATCTGTAGGGATTTGGAGACCATGAGGGTAAGCAGGCTTGTTACCATGGCCCATGCTCATCCCTCAACCCTCAGTGATGTCCTGGATGTATGCGGATGGTTTTCATTGCCTCTGACTTCTACCTTGCGGTTGAGATTCTTGCACAGGTTCAGATACCTAGAAATTTTTGAGTAGGTCCATGTGTGATTGGTTCTGGGATGGGATGGGTGGGGGCAACGTAGAGAAGGGTTCTGAATCATTCGGTGGGGCTGATGGGGTGTCATTTGCCCTGTCAGAGGTGGTGTACTGGTCGCTGGTTTTCCTATACTCCCCTTGACCTGTACATCAATTGGGACAGTGATGACACTAACTGTCAAACATCATGTTATGTTTGACGGTGACACAATGTTTGCCTGGCCAGTATATCCTAAGGCATGACATGGATGCACCCGCAGATGACCTGCACCCAAGCCCACAGGTAATTCAATTCCAGACAAGCGAACCTGCACCTGGGCCGCCATCCGTGCCCCAGGTATCCATCAGCCGGGTGCAGATACCTGCTGTTGGCAGGTATACCTGCGGATTTAAGCTCAAAAAGCTTGAAACTCAATCTAAACAGGTACATTTGGATTGCACAGCAGTCTAGCCATCTATCACTACTTCACCCAGAAAGATATACTGAATATAAGGATGTGTGACAGTTATATCTCTGTCATCTCGAACAAGATCCACAAGCTTGTTCTCCAATTCAGACCCATTTCTTCTTCCAATTGCGCTGCAACCTGTCAATAGAGCTGCTGATTTGTGGCGGAATTGAAGACGTAGAAAGTGTCAGAGGGTTTCTCGATTTGGCTGCATGGGGGTTTAAGAAATGAATGCAAACCAGTAAGCAATTACATACAAATCTTGGTGTTTGACTATAATTTGATGAGTTGTTTAAGTTTCCATTCTCGGCCGATCTCAAGCCTCCGTGATGAGAATGTGAGCAGCGTAGGAGTGGAGAGACTGAGCACACAGGAAAAATGGTATGTCTCGTGTGGTCATAACTTCTCACAATTGCACTCACACTCATAGAA
The DNA here is from genome assembly GCA_015039355.1 of Ramaria rubella. NCBI lineage: Eukaryota > Fungi > Basidiomycota > Agaricomycetes > Gomphales > Gomphaceae > Ramaria > Ramaria rubella. The sequence goes on from MU134605.1 coordinate 19,260, forward strand.
TCCAGGAGCAATAACAGTGTTTCCAGTGAGAAGGACATCGGTGGCATGCGGAATTCCGTTGACAAGTGAGTAACAGCAGACAAGTTCCTGAAACAATGATGGTCACAAGCCCTAAATTCGTCAGCAAAGAACAACTCACCAAACAAAACATCCATACAGCTCCCCCAGGCTGATCCAGCTTTCTCTTGAGTTAGTTTGAGTTCGGCTTCCAAATCATGGCATTGAACTAGTCTGCTGGTAGAGCATTATGGTGGGGAGACTGACTGCGTGCACCTGTGGATCCATACCTGTAGTGACACGATATCTGTGAGTTCTGTACCCATCTGAAATGATGGTATATTACATAGTCTGTTAAGCACCATGAGAGTCGCACAAGTGTTGTTAGATCACCTGCGAGTAATACCCTGTAGTTCAGCTTATGACCCCAATGCCGCATCTCACCTGATGCGAAAAACCTGGAAACTACTGAACGAGGGGTTGTCGTCGCCGCTCATGGCTGCCTTTGCTGCTGTTGTGTGAGGTGGTGAGTGGCAGCAGTGGTGGTCTCTTCAGAGACATCCATATGGCTAGATAGGAATAAATTTAGACATGATAGAAAAATAAATAAGAGCAGTGCTTACCACAGTCATAGATGGGGCTGGTTGGATTGCATCCATGGTGCTGAGAATCAGATTGCATCCATGGTGCTGAGAATCAGATTGCATCCATGGTGCTGAGAATCAGATTGCATCCATGGTGCTGAGAATCAGATTGCATCCATGGTGAATGCTAGTCATGTGATCCTACATTCAGGTCAACCATCTGTCATTTGATCGACTATGATAATGTAGCGTCATACTTACATGAGAAAAAAAGATAGAATAAATCCCTTGACACAGGTACCTGCAGGTATACCTGCAAGCTTCCAGAGTGAGATCTGGATCCATTGCTAACCCATGGGAAACAGGTATTCAAATCCATGGGTTCAATACCTGTGGGTTTCCCACAGGTATACCTGTGAAATACCTGCAGGTCACCTGCAACCATCTCATGCCTTAGTATATCCTGTGTCCTTTGCTTTCATTACTGTACCCTACCCATCTACCTTCATCTGCTTTTGCTTCAAGTTTCCCACTGTTCTCCTTGAGCACATATACCTTTGTGCCCCATCCTGGTAAGTCTGAGAGGTCCAGTTTTGAATTGAACATCAATTCGAATAGTGTTTTGTTGTATGGGAGTGTGCAGGTGGATGTTCTATTCTTCAGCCAAGTAGCATGATGTACCAACTCACTCCAGAGAAACTTCAGTAAGATGAGGGCAAGGCAAGTCCGACACCCCCTTACATAAGCTATCATTGTCGCAGCTCTCATTGGTTTGGACATACACTGTGAATAAGATAAATAAAATATGACTCCTGAGAAGTATTAAGAATCATATTAGCTTGAATTCTCAGGGAAAAAATTGTCAAAATATTGCTTAATGCATATTATATAACCCAAAATATTATTATTATTTAGAAAGTCTTTATAGTGTTTTCTGAGCTGTTCTAGAGATTTTCATTTTTGAGGATAGGCTCGGTTGGCGGATGACAAATATGATTTGTAAGAATAGGCGCCCATGCACTGTTCAGTAAGAGAAGTCAAAGTGACAAGGTATTTGCTTCAAATTCCACTGTGAGTTATTTTATAGAGCAATATTGGGGCACTGCAAACCTCCTCTATCAAGCCACAACAACGACCAAAAACATTGACAAAATAGAGGCCAATATGGTTGCATGTCTCAATGCCATACCACTGCTCCAGATTCAATGGTGAGCCAGTTTCTATTTGATTTCACTTTTTGTCATAATTGCTCTGTTCAGATATGCAAACCATTCCACTTGGTTTATGGATGCATATATAAAGGGCTTAACCAGTGCACAATCTGCATGGGCAAATAGAAAATACCATAGGCACTGGGTTCTTCCTGATGAAATCCTTAAACAGTTTGAAGGGAAATAGATACATAATATTTTCTTAGCCTATAGTATAAGATTTGAACCACTTTAAAAAAATTCTTTGAAAATACTCCTCATTTGGCAGGTGCTTAGATTACACACCAGGATTACATAAGGGTGTTGGATTTGCGTTGCCCCTATCTTAGTTCGGCCATGATATGCATGGCTCAGGCATGCTCTAGTAGTGTCCAATTCAACATTTCTGACACGCCATTCTCCTCAGGTGTGTCGTGAATTGTAAGACTTCAAATTGTGCCTTGTATCTTCAGGCATGTCATGAACTCATTGGACAGGTACTCACCACCATGGTCAGTCTGTAGTTGTTTCAGCTTCACACCATACTGTGTGCCTAGCCAAGCATCATATTCCCTATATCTAGTCATTGTCTCACTCTTCCTCACCATGGTCTCAAATCGTGACCATTGGTTGAAGTCGTCAGTGAAACAAATGAAGTAGCTTTGTCCATCAAAGCTTGTGGGGTTAGATGGTCCCCACACATCTGAGTGGACTTTCTTGCCGAATGTGGTGGCACACAGACCTTCTCACTCCTTCAGAACTGGTTTCTGCATTTGCTTTGCTTTCACACAAGCAGCACAGAACATTGCTTCACTCATCATGTCAAGTTCGAGTCCAGATATTGTTCCATCCTGAACAAGCTTCTTGGCAACTCTGGGTGAGATATGACCCATTTGACGATGAAGTTCATCAAGCATTAGAAGTTTCCAAGCAATGTTTGCAGTTTCTGAGGTGCATGACTTGTGCTCAACCTTGTACAGACCATTTGAGAGTGGAACCTGACCAACTAATGTTCCATGTTTGTCTCGGATAATGCACTTCTCCCCCTTGAGTAGTGCAGAGTAGCCAGCCTTGTCACAGCGAGTGAGCAATACCAGTGTGAAACCAAGATCAGGACAATATAGTACATCGTTTGATGTGACTTGAGTTGTCGTCTTCCCGTTTGGAATGGCCACCTTCATGCTACCAATTCCAGTAGCATTGAACACGGTCTTGTCGGCTGCATTGATAGGTCAGGGTGAGATCTCCTTGAATGTGATGAATCGGTGACGACTAGGAGACATGTGACCTGAGGCTCCTGAGTCATAACATCAACTTCAAGACTAGTGAGTGGACTAGTCTCCCAGGCAAGTGTGGCACTGGCAAAAGTCATGGTGAAAGCAAAATTTGTGTCTGTATTGGCTGTGTTTGCAGATTCACCACCTGTGTCATTATTCTTCTTCTTCTTGCCCTTAGAACTGCATTCTGATTTGACATGACCCTTTTTTCCACAATTCCAGCACTCAATGTCACTCTTAGAAGTGCTAGAATTGCTGCTTCAACCTTGTGGTTTACAACAGCCTTTTGTCGGTGCAAGTGCATTTTCATTTGCCTTAAGCTGTTGATCCTCGATGACAAGCTGATCATCATATTCATCAAGAATGGTTTGGATGACCTTGTCTGGCTCCAGCTTGGTATTGGAATGGGTCGCAGAAGTAGATATGACGTTAATGAGTGGGTGATAAGACTTCGGAAGTGATCCCAATATGACTGTGATGAAATCTGTTTTGGTAAGTGCAGCTTCCATACCAGACAACTACTCCTGCATCTGCATGAGAGCCTCGATGTGCGTCCTGACATCAGACCCCTCTTTGCATTTCATTTCATACATGCGGCATCACAAATCAACCTTTACCATCACAGCCTTGCCTTCGTGCTTGGCACAAAGAGCATCCCACACACCCTTGGCGATTGGCTGTTTCTGTAGCTCCAGTAGGATACTGTCAGGGACAGTTGTGAAAATCTGTGCCTTGACTGTTGCCTCACATTGGTGATAGTCATCCCAATGTTTCTTGGCTTTCTCCAGCTGTTCCTCTTTGTCCTCGTCTATATCGCGACCTTCAGGGAATGTAGGGATAGCTGCAGGCACCTGAGCGGTCCCCTGTATATGTTGCATTACACCCCGAGTCGATGCTAGAGTAGCTAATGTTTGACTCTTCCAGGTAACCCAGTTTGACCCGTCCTGGGCAAGCTTGGAACAACATAAGACTTTGTAGAAGTGGTGGGCTCTGCAGGGCCCATAACCTGTTGTGGTTAAGCACAGTAACTGAAGACGAACAGGCTCAGTGAATACACAATTCACTGAGCTATATATTCAAACAACTACCTAAAGACGAACAGGCTACATTATCATTGAGTACATGTTCGTCTTTATACAAGAACGTTACACACCTCAGTGAATACACAATTCACTGAGGGGCATTCTAATTATCAGTCTGAATAAATAGGTCACCTTTCCCTTATTGTATGCCTACGTTCTAGACTTATTCGGTGTCCAGCGCCCGTATACCATGTCCATGGCTGTGTGTCTGCGTGGGTATTTCTATTGCAATTCAAATGGCGCTAAGTCACATGACCCTGGACGCTTCCAACCTATTCAGAGGCTAGAGCATGTCGGTCCCAACATCAGCCAGTGCAGCTCAGGCCATTGGGGAGTACTTACAGTCTCCAGATGACCTATCCAAGATTGCAACATTCAGGAAAAAACTTGAAAAGGAGAAGGCATCCATTGATTCCAAATTGAAAAGTGGTGTCAAAGACCAGCTCGATGCTACACGCGAAGGACTCAAGAAGCTGTTTAGCACCCGGAATAATGTGCAGTCTATCAAAGATGAAATGGCTACTGTCGATAAGTTATGCAGGGATCCCCAGAATGTCGTGAAGACATTCGATCAGATTAGTCGGGTGCATAAAATTTATTGCTATCACGAATATATCTCATCTTTGTCTCTAGGTATCTATGGTGCATCGAAATTTTGCTCAAGTTGAGGAAATGGTTAACAACTTGAAAGAAATGTACTCCAGACTCGACGACCTTGAAGACATGTTAGCATCCGACAAACAAGACATTACAGGTCCAGCTCCAAATCTTTTTCCAATCCACCACCAACTCCACCAACTCGAGGCATTCCGTAACCAAACATTACACCAGGCGAAGAAAGCATCTGCCGACTCGAGAGCCATTTTGAATCGTTGGTTTGAACGCTTAGACAAGGTCATTGAGGAATTTGACAAGTATATTGCGGAGCTGTCACGGAATATCCTTCCCGTCGTTAGAGCTGGGTATCCTGAGGTTGTCGTGAAACTCTGCAAGATCGCGGAAATAGAGGGGTTGGAGGATCAGAAGGCACATCGTTTCTTCCTTTCGTTCTTAGATGGCTAATATCTTTATATGCAGGCCATTGCCATCAAGCTAGTGAAGAAGGCAGCCAATATGGATGCCGCCGCAAAGTTCAAGTCTATGCAGGCCAATGCACGTCAGATTAAGCATTACCGTTCCAACATGATGAAGAACATCATAGAATCTATACGGCAAAACTTCGATGAAGCTTACGCTCGAGATCGAGAAAACCCTGCCGTATTCCTGGATGAGTTGGGGTGGATCTATAAGGACATCATCCGGATAGATGAAGATGTCGTGCCATGTTTCCCACCAAGTTACGAGATTTATAATCTTTACATGCGGGAATACCACAAGGCTCTCAATGACACTATAAAGAAGCTTGTTGCCGATGAACCAGAGGCCAGTGTCATACTTCAACTCCATGCATGGATGAAAGAGTATCGAAAGAGTATGAAGGAGTTACAAGTTCCGGTTGAACTGTTGGAGCCTCCACTGTTGGATGGAAAGGATCAATCATTAATCGACGACTATCTCGCTCTGATTGTCAAAAAACTTGACGAATGGAGCACGAACCTTATGAAAACGGAGATCAAGGAGTTCGTCTCGCGAGAACAACCTCCGGAATTGGACCCCGATGGGATGTACGGTATGCAAGGGGCTGTTATCCTGTTCCAAATGGTCAATCAACAGGTGGATTTGGCCGCTGATAGTGGACAGGGTGCAATCCTTGCGCGGGTCGTAGAGGACAGTAATCGGGTCATGCGGCAGAGTCAGATGCTGTGGATCAACACAGTGGAAAGCGAATACAAAAAGCAGACGGAAAAACCGGACGAGGCTTTGGGAGGACTCGTTGAATACGTTATTGCACTCGCCAACGATCAAATCAAATGTGCGGATTATGCGGAGGCACTTGCAGCACGACTTGAACCGCTGGTATCTGAAAAGTACAAAGTCATCATCAGTGAACGCCTAAATGATGCCATTGACGGTTACCTCGATGTGGCTAAGAAATGCACCCAAACACTCATCAACCTAATTTTCAATGACCTCAAACCAGCAACCAAACAGCTTTTTGGGGCTGCATGGTATGGTGGGATTATGGGTCAAATCATTGAAACCATCCGAGATTACATGTCGGACTATCAGGCCTATCTAAATTCCTCCATCCTCGAGCTTCTCATCGAGGATCTTCTAGACACCTTCCTCATTGTCTATCTCACTGCCCTCGCTAATTCTTCCAAACTGCGCATGCCGGTGGCGACGGAGCAGATAAAGAAGGATGTTAGCGAAGCGTTTCAGTTTTTCTCGACACTGAAGCCACCCAAAGAGTTGGAGGCGTATTTTGAAGTGGTTGAACTGGTGCTGTCACTTCTTGAGGCTTCGAAAAGCATGGTCTTTTTATCTTATTGGAGCTTTGCGAAAAAGCATGGACCATGTTTAGTCTTCGTTGAAGGCTTAATGAAGGCAAGAGAGGATTTAGATAGATCCGCAGTAAATGAGGTCATGGATAGCGTAAAGCGAAAGGTAAAAGACGAAGGGTTGACCGACCGTAAGTTCTTATATTGATAGTCTACATGCGCAATGCGCTTACAACTTTGAAACCCTGGACAGCCCTGGAACCAACAATTATGAAGAAGATCGTCATTCAAAGCGCATTTTCACGCTTACTCAATAAGTAAAAAATGCTATGTCTTATTTATTTTGGTTTCGACACTCTTGCATTCGACTATACCAACATTGCATTGTACACCTACACATTCCCGCCCGATTATCTTATTCTATCTTTGCTTTCTCCTGTGTCACCGATATGTTTGAGCGATCTGGAAGGAGTGCAGCGATTTCATCGATTTTCTTGAATTGAAAAGGAAACCGGGAAGGGTATAAGAACGGACGAAGGTCAAACCCTGGATTTCGTTAGCATACTTAGGTTATGACAAAGACGTCGCGGAACACTTACGATTGTCGTCCGGGCTGTATGATTCCTGTTCCATAAAATGGTGTCAGAGATGCCTATCTGGGAGGACTAAACGTTTGCGTACAGCGTGATATGCCGGTGTAAGTGTTGTCATTTTATGTCGATTTCGAGCGTACTCAAAGAAAAACAATTTAACCTTCTCGGCAATCTAGTGACTTGCTCAGCAGACATATATTATGGGGGGCAAAGTATGTGACCTGGATTGGAGAAAGGAAGGACCCCCACTCGTGCACGAGCTTAGTGAACATGCTGTACGGTCCACATTTCTCAACCTTGCGTATACGACCAAAAACCGAGAGTTCCTCATATGTCATGCCCATGTCAACCTGAGCGTGTAAGTGAGTAAGAATCCTTCATCCAACTAAATTCATATGCTGACCTCGTCGGCTTGAACATATGTTTCGGTAATAGGCTCCAATTCTGCGGTAGGTACAGCAGCTAAAAAACTAGCGTAGAAGGGAACGCGATCCGTCAAAGTCCCCAGGATATAGACCTGGATTACCTGGTCAGGATCGGAAGATCGAACGCTTCACGAGCGTAGGCGATAAACTTCTTCAAATCTGTTTTGCTAATACCACCGATGGGATTGATATCGGCTGGGATCACAAGGCCGGGGTAAGGGGCTCAATCATTGCAGTTCGCCTCGACTCACCAGAGGAACAATCATACTTCGTTAAGTAGCCACGAAGGCTAATGGATTGATGAGTTGAATTTATATATTCTGCATAAATAAGATAAACCTAACCTTTCATCTACATTCGCACTCCCTAATACAAGCAATCCACCCGATTTACCCCGCACCCAGGGCATGAGTTGCGCAAACATGTATGCAAGAACCATGCGTAATCGAGCCTGTTCACGGTTGAATCCTCACTGATCGTCAAAGTAGTAACGAATACGGGCCTGGATGTTTTGCAGAGCCAAGTTCTCTGCATTCGATCCGCCATTGGCGCGGAACTTGGGTCTAATCCCCGTCACAAAACTGAACAGCTGTCGGACAGCTGTTACGACGTTGTCCATGTTTAAATCGATATGGTAGCTACCGACGGTGAGGTAAAGGATGACTCATTGAGTTGATTATAAATACAAACCTGCCTATAGCTTCAGCAAGCAATTTCGCTCGTCTTCTAGTCTCTTCGCTCGAGTTCTCCGTACCCATATAGCATGTATGGAATATGCGGCCAGCAAACTCGCGAGGGTCGGAAGGTATGTAACTGGAGTCTGGAGGCTCTCCAGTTACCCTTCGAGCATCTTGAATTACCTGTTTATCTACGAGATTACCAGATGAGTGGCACAAGCCATTGTTATTGGATTAACATCTTTACCGGCCCTAGTGGCAGCCTCGGCTACGAGGCGACACATGGAATAGACAATGACCGAGGTGGCACAACTATCAATCCCTCCGCTGAGGGGAATGAAATAGCCTTGGGTATGCGACCGGCGAAGGTAATCCCAGAGCCAACAAGCGGGGCCCAGACTGTAGGGCATCGACATTGGGCACGAAAAATGAGAGATAAACTTCTGACTGCAAGATCAAGAACGCACGCAATTTCCTCTTCTGGCGTGTGATACCGCAATTCAAATGATCTTGCGGCCTGGATATCTAATACCTGATCCAACTGACCGGATGACATGGCCATTGAGACCTCAATCCGGTGGTATCGTTCCGAACTCGCAGCTTGGTTGCTCCGACTGCTCGTTGCGCGATGCGAACGAACATCTTCGATATCGATCGTAGCACTGACCACTTCGACATCGTTAAGGGAGAATTGGCTTCCCTGAGCAACGACGCGTCCGTTGACCGCAATTAGCGCGCAGCCGTCGTAGTAAAGACGATCACCATCACACCCCTGTTGGTTAGCATACAGGTACACTCCCCCAAGCTATAATGAGCAGTGGTTGGGACTAAATAACAGGGCAATATGGATAAATACCTCACCTTAAGCGTAGCTTCTTTGATGAGTTCCACTCGCCGATATAGTTTCCTCAACTCGTGGTGGCTTCCACTCGAGTTGGTGAAGATTTCTACCCCGTCCAAGCCCATCAATATGTGTGGACTAGATACTGTTGCTTAGTGCGAATCGTGTCTGCATCAGAGTTAAACTTCATTAACCTCGCTGGTGTGAACAGTTCCTCGCAGAGCTCGACGCCAATACAAGTGTCCAGTGTGCTCACAATGGCGTCGCCAAATGGAACAGTCGACTATGAGTGGCTGTGAGACACATCCAAGCCTGAGATTAGAAGAATCTGTAAACCTGCTTTGTCACTTCTCTAATCATTCTAGGGAGAAAGTGCTCCTCCCATTGCCTATGCTTCGTCCACGGTGTGAAGTATCTAAGCTCACGATAATTGCCGTCGTTTGCAAGCCACATCTTCGGACGTATGAGAAGAATTTTGCAGTTGTAAATAATGATCCTGCAATTATAGATTACGTTCTTGTGAACCACAGGCCTGCGAGAGTACAGAGTATGTCAACAAGTTCCATTTAACGCATCTAAAATCACTGACTCACATGCCAATGTCACACATGATATTCCGAGCTGCATCTGAGACAAGAATCTTGGTGAGAACCTCCCAAGAATGCAACACCGTATCCCCTAAGCACCTATCAGCTGGGAACGCCCTCGGTCCCGTCAATAGTTGTCGCACCTTCTAAGAAATGATCAAGACAACCGTATCCACTACTGCATAGTCAGCACAATTTGTCAAAAAAAAACCCGAAAAATTGGACCAACTAACGGTATTTCAAGCTCGGGCCCAACACGCAGAGTCGCCCCCCTCTCTTTAGCGATCCCGATGCTGAGAAGAATACGTTCCAGGTTGCCCTACGGATGGTGTGAAATCACAAGTGGAGAGAAATCCTAATTTTGAGCCAACTTACTTCAAAATCCAAAGCCCATTGGTTTAATGAGCTAAAGAAACTCATTAGTTGCGATGAATGATAGCAAGGTGGGCCTTTTGTTCTCACCATCTGAAAGACATGAGTTATGAAGGTTGCTAAAATTTGAAAATACTTACGTGGCAACCGTAATGAGATGACCCATGGTAATGCTGCTTGTATTGTTTCAGTGTTCACTGTTGGGTGCACATAACTCACGTGACCGCCCACATTACAAATGTGTCCCACGCGACAGAGGGCCTGTCGGAAGTTTTAGCTACTCCTATATTAAATTCTATAAAACACATCGGGAAGCTAAGCTTCAGCTTCAGGAGAGTTCGGGAAAATATTCAAAACAACAAATATGCCATTCCATCTTTACAGACATCGTTACTCTCACTAGTGTGCATGTAGAAAATCGCACCTCATGATGAAACCTCACTACATACCCTAAGTCACTGCTCAGAAGCCGCTGGCAGCTGCATCTTTAACATATACTTACTGAAGGGATTTCGCAATAGAAACAGCCACATTTTGAACCAATATAAGTTATACATTTCATCGATTAATTCCAGCAATCATGTTGGCGCATACACACCCAAAGTAATGCTGGCTGATATCAGATGAAATGATCGGTAAGAACATAGCAAGAACCATCCAGATTGCGACAATGATCTGGGGTAAAACTTGTTACCATCCTCCTTTCTTCAAGGGATCCGATTTCCCCCGTCCTCCACGATGTCCTCCTCGACCTCGACCACGGCCACGACCTCGGTGTGGTCCAACTTTTTTAAATGGAACAAAGCCTATTTCGGAGCCCTCACCCTCTCTCTCTACAGTGGTAGGCAAAATTCCCCTTCTTAGATATTTAGGAATGTGCTTGAGATGTGGTTGCACCCTAGTAGGATGTAACGGTTTGTCGTGTCGGAGATACTCCAACGTCCGTGGGTTATCCTCAAAATACGCCTGGAAGGAAGTAAGGTGAATTTTGAAGTGAGCAGGGACGTGAACAAAGGATACGGGCGTTGAATTACCTTCAATTTATCCGAGTTCAAAATTTCTGCAGTGATTTCCTTGACTCTCGCTTCGCCAATGGCACGCCGTGTCACGCTACGCAAAGCGTCCTCCATTCTATACCGGAACGCCTCCACTTGGTTCTTCTCGAACATCCACTCCTTAATCTCACACCCCCGTTCTTTCTGTTTTCGCGTGATCCGCGTAAAGACTTTTTCATCGTCTTTGGTACTCTCGAGCCCACCTACCACCTTATCCTTATTCCATTCATTCTTCGGAATTACAAATGAAATTGCAATTCCAGAATATCCTGCTCGCGCCGTTCGTCCCACACGATGAACGTAAGAACTTGATGTGGTTGGTAAATCGAAGTTGAGAACACACGCGACAGATACAAAATCTATGCCCCGTGAGACGCCGTATTCTTTGTCTGATTTCGATTTTTGAGCGTCTTTGCTTTTTTTACGGACGGGTTGCGGCGATATCGAACGCTTTCGCTTCTGGGCCGACAAAGCAGACACATCGGGAGGTATTACCTCAACCGTTTCGCGTTGAGTATCAAGAACTGCATAGGAAAATCAGCAGCACACATAGCACTAGAGGGGGACTACTTGCATTCTTCGGTAACACCTGCCGAAGTTGCCCGGATATCGTGTTCTTCGTCCGAGCCCACATCTCCATGACCAGTCCCTTCATCTGTAGCAATGATGTAGTCGTATACCCCTTTGTTAAATTCTTGCACTATATGATAACTATATGCCGCCAATCATAAAAATTGGGAAATTAATAAATAAAATTGCATACCGGGAATTTAATGGTAGTTCAGAATTTAGAACACAGCTCTTTATTGAAAACTGTTCCAAAAATAGCTTCAATCGATAGGACCGCTCGACGCTGTTGACAAACAATATGCATTTTCCCTTAATTAGCTTGAGCTTGAGAATTACGTAGGTGAGAAGAAACTTGTCCACTTCAGAACAGCTTCAAGCACATTATCAGGGCTAGTGAGATGGTCTATGATGTGGCTTCGTACTGGATAGAATACTGGTTCAGCCGCGACACAGAATCTTCGTCCTCTTCGAGGCTAAGGATTGCCTAGGGACCGGTATGAATGGAACACAGCACAGAAACCGAGGAACTTACAGCGTTTCTGAGTACAAGGCCTTTAAGAGCCTCCACATCCTTTGTCATTGTGGCGCTCATGAGGAGGGATTGAAACACTTTCGGGAGATAATTCCCGCCCAAAATCTGGCGCACATCTTCGTCGTGTCCATATGAAATGATTAAATCTGCTTCATCGATCACAAGCGATTCTAAAGCTAATAGTGACAGTGACTGCGGGTGCCGTCGCAAATAGGTACATGGATACAGGAAGAATCACGTACTTTTGACTGGAGTAAGTTTAATGTTCTGCTAGGTGTCCCGATCACAACGTCTGGCTGATCTGATAGAAGTACACTATAGGCCGTTAAATTAGTCTTCTCGTATAACACTCTCAATGTACCCACTTCTGTAAATGCGTTGTCCCACCCGACGCAATATTCACTAAAATGACATCTCTTTCACAGTATGCCAATAGCTTGCTCAAATAGTTGGTAACTTGCTCTGCTAGTTCTCGTGTAGGCACTAATACCAGAGCTTGTGTCTTTCGTACATTTTCTGACGACCCTGGCGCCTGAACATAGCATGAGCACTTCCACGACAATTTTGTGTGCGACTCACAGCTTTGGTACTTAATATCTTCTGTATAACAGGAATACAGTATGCTGCAGTCTTTCCGCTCCCTGTGCGGGCCTTTGCAAGGATGTCTCTGCCTTCTAGTGCCAGAGGAATCGCTTTGGACTGAACTATAGTGGGACGAGCAAATCCGAGGTCCGCAAGAGCGCGAAGGATACGAGGATCTATGAGATGGGCAAACGAAGCGAAGCTGAGCTTGTCATCTACCGAGGCCAAGGGAGCGACTGGCATGATAGATAGAAAACTCGATTATGTAATTTATTAGTAAGCAACCCATGCTGCGCGCAGTGCAGCTACGCTGGTATGGCCTCGCAGCCCGCAAGCATTTCAAACGCAACGCAGAGCAACGTTTAGGCTACGCCACTTTATCGGATTCAGATGCAGAGAACATAGACGTTGCTATCGTAGGCGGTGGACCAGCTGGGTTGGCTCTCGCATGTGCGCTGTGTCAGTTATCTTTTTTCATCGAAGATATGTCGTAGATTTATATTTTGCAGCTTTATCCAAACCGATTCGTGAGTCACTCCGTATTGCACTTATCGAAGCAGGCGACCTCTCCAAAATTCGAAGTTGGTCGCCCGAAGTTGGTCAGTTCTCGAATCGTGTTAGTTCTATTACGAACGCCTCCCAGGATTTTATACAAGGTATTTATCTGGGTTGTTACTATTTTCATGTTGTTACATTATATTATGTAGATATTGGGGTATGGGATTATGTCGAGACAAGCCGCACAGCCCCCATCGAGGAAATGCAAGCGAGTGAACCCGTGCTATGATTTTAAAACCATCCATTAATCTATATTGAAGGTATGGGATGGCATATCTGATTCGAGAATCTCGTTCTCCACTTCAGACATACCAATCGCTAGGAGGCGAGACTCACAGCCCGAGATGGCTCGCCTGACTGAGAACTTCAACCTTCAGCGTGCCCTTCTGCGTCGATTAGAGACAATTAATCACGTCTCTATTATCGATAAAACTCAAGTAGATTCAATAAATAAAGAGCACAAAGGAGCGGGATGGCCAATAGTCAGGTTGGCCAATGGACGATATTTGCGCGCAAGATTATTAGTGAGTTATTCGGAGATTTGTGGAAAAAAAAACACCACATGATGACTTTGACAAGGTAGGAGCAGATGGATTTAATTCGCCAGTGCGAGCATACGCAAACATTTCATCTTTCGGTTGGTCCTATGAAACGCAGGCGATTGTCGCGACTCTATCACATGCATCACGCACTCGGACTGAGTTTCACAGTCCAAATACGACTGCTTTCCAGAGGTTCCTGCCGACGGGGCCCATTGCATTTTTACCACTGTCCCCGACCACATCCTCACTTGTATGGTCCACGAAATCACCGCTTGCTACTATCCTCCTGGAATCTGAGTCTAGTGTTCTAACGACCATGGTCAATGCAGCCTTTAGGCTCCCGCACGTTTCGATGACTTATCTGCATAACCTACTTGTAGAAACTCACTGCACCGGTGCTAAACTCACAGGACCTGAGATTATCGAGGAGGTCAGATGGCGAGAGCTGTCACACTCCATTGAACAGCGATCAGCGTATTCGTCGTGTGATCCCGAAGCCGCAGGGATAGGTGTTCCACCTATGGACACAGATATGCTTCCGCCACTAGTCACTTCAATCCAGAAGGGGACAGCTGCATCTTTTCCTCTTCGTTTAACTCATGCAGATGCATATATAGGAGAAGGAGATGCTCGGGCCGTCCTCGTCGGTGACGCTGCCCACACCGTTCATCCTCTTGCAGGACAAGGGCTTAACTTGGGTCTAGCTGACGTCCAGTCATTAGTTCGCTGCATAGAGACCGCCGTGTTACAAGGGGGTGATATCGGTGAGCGCAACCCCAAACCTCCCAATCTTCTCCTTACTCATTTGGGCCATTGATAATATTTAATTTAGGATCATACACTGCATTGCTTCCATACGCCCGCGAGCGCTATTTCGAAAACCACAAAATTCTCGCAGTCACCGACAAGCTTCACAAACTGTATGGCTCTACACTTGCCCCTGTCGTATGGGCACGCTCTGTTGGACTCGAAGTACTCAGTGAGCTAAGCTCAGTCAAAGGCGCTCTAATGTCTTCTGCCGGCGCGCAGAGAACTGACAAAGGAATACCTGATACCGCACTTTGGAATTTGGCAGCGGGTAGTGTACAGACTCTTACTGGAGGAGCGGACATAGCAAAGGTACTCATGGGCAATATTACCCATCTGGCGCACTCTGCAGTAAACAACGTCGGGCGGCTAATGACAAAATCTTGATATGGATATATGCTCCTTCAATTCAGTTGATTGGTAATGACGATGTTGAGCCATCTGCAGTGTCATGAAATCACTTTCACTAGCGTATGTGTGCTCCATCTCCAGCTCTACATGATTTTTGTTCGCAAATATGAAAATGGTATTTCCCAACAATATACGAAGTACCAGATAACTATAAGACATTCAATTCGTTAGATCTCCACACGACTAATGCGCACGACGGTGTCCTCGCAACTTGCATACCTATCGGCTAGCTTCTCATAGATAGTTACCCGCTCGTGAACCGGTTCGGCCACTAATTTCAACTTCTCCCCTTCATTCGCCTTCAATTCCTCAAAGGTTCCATCTCCCTTGTGATTTGAACGCCACCATGCGAATTGTGCTAGAAGTGCACCTCCAATACCTGCCGCCTCTTTCGTTTCCGCGATATATACGTCTATCCCGAACAAATCTGCTGCAAATTGACGAATTACCTTGTTAGCAGAGCTCCCGCCCGTCAAAATGAGCCTTTTGAGGGGGGGCGCATTCTCTGGCATAATTGAGATTATACGTCTCCTGATAGATAAAAGTTGAGACTCTAGGATTGCGCGCGCATGGTGAGAATCAGGTATGACGTCTGTGAGCGTTCCATCTCGGAAAAAAAATTCCCCGTAAACATTCGGAGGAATAATTTCATGCAACGGGAAATAGAAACCAGAATATCCATCATTTCCGGGAGGTGTGCTTTCAACATATTCATTGTACGTGTCCCAGGATGATGAGCAGTAACGGTCACGAATCTCTTCTCGTGCCAGCGCACCGTTTTTGTAGCATAACATTGCAATATGTGCGGGCGGGTCCGTTTGAGTTGGGTGCGTGAGGAGATGAGACGTTGTGAATCGTTTCGGCGGCGTGTTTGCGGGTGGAATAGCAAGTAAGAGTGTCGTAGATGTTCCCAGTGACAAAATAGCGTCACCCGGCGTCGAAAGACCTGCTACACTTGCGGGGTTGTCACCTGTAAATGGTGCGACGATGCAGTCTAGTAATAATAAAAAAGAATTAGTTGTTACAAGCAGAAGATTATACTTATCATACCTTTGTTGAACCCCCACCTCTGAACCCACCAAGAACCGATTTTGCCTAGGGTACTTCCACCTGGCACTGGTTCTTCACCGAGCTTAGCCCGTAAACTAGGGCTTCCACAGGCCTCGAGTAGTTCATCTTCCCATTTCATAGTGAGAACATTCATCAGATTCATTCCACTAGCATCCGAGACTTCTATCGGAGCGAAGTTTCCCAAGAAAAGTGACGCAATCCACGAGGATACTAAGGAGATGCGTACCGTCGCATCATATGCAGCAGGGTTTGTAGAGTATATCTAGTTGCAGTGCCAATTCTAGTATTAAAAATAGCACTTCACACGGGGATAATTTGCGCACTTTGGCAATCTGCGGCCCTGTGAATCGCTCGTAGGCACGACTCCCAGACAAATCAGCTAGACGCTGAGCGCCACCTACAGACTCTTGTAATGCATGGCATTGAGCAGTGGTGGAAGAGTCCTGCCATATCGGCGCATTTGGAATAGAAAACGCAGCTGGAGAAAGTTGACTATGTAACTTCTTCTTAGGATCCAGAGAAGCAAGAAGTTTAGGAGCTTCGAACGACCAATATACGGAACCGTGTTGCTATTTGGGAAGTGTGAACATCGTATATTCTGAATCTCGAATGATCCTGACAACTTACCTGACCTGCGCCAGAGATCGCAACTATATCTCCAAAACTTACATCGGCTGCCTTCATCCTTTCAAAAAGTAGATCCAAAGCTTCAAGCCACATCTCAACCGGACTAGTTACTTCGCCGCCGGAGCCTCGAATGGTACCATTGGTAGTTTTGTAGTGTGGGAGATCTCGGTCGAATGAAACGAATGATTCATGCAGGATCTGAAGGCCTGAAGCTATGATAATTGCCTTCAGTCCTTGAGTGGAAAGGTCAAGTCCAAGGAAAGATAGGGGATTCTGCATGTTGTTGTGATGGTAGTAGTGATAGCTTTCAGAACTTCGTGTAGAAATATAATGATCCTTCTGTCAATGGTCAGTGCAGCGAAACGGCCGGTCCGGAAGAATCCAACGTTCTCGATCGATTTAGATACTAGAGCCATTCCTAGTCTTCCTGTTTTGATTCGAGATAGATCTTGAACATATGATGTTCAAAAACATATCATGGTCCTCACCCAGATTTTGAAATGGAAACTAGCGTCGCCTATGTACATGCCTTGAAGTTGAAGTTACATCGTTTTTACCGAAATTCTACCGCAGTTATGTAATTGTGTAAACAACTTTCTTATGTAGGTTTTTTTTTAGAAAATAAAACCTCTATTTCACCTTTTTTGTACAGAAGAACAAAAATTTTGCTGTGGTTTTGGTATCTAAAGATCACTTCCTGCGATAGGTGCCTCAGTCCAACCTTGGGCTTAGATTCTATTTCGTTGTCTTCAAGTTGAGATACATACGGACATACACACTGTACACATCCTCACTTTTCATCCCCATCACGACGTCCATGAATCACGTTCACTTTATTTCACGATCCCGAATACTCGCCTTCAGTCATCTTCCGCCGTCGCCTCAGCCCAACCTTTTGCACGTTCCACAGCTCTCTCCCACCCCTTATATCTTCGCTCCTTATCCTCGTCCATAATCGACTGCGTGAATGTCCGACTGCCCTTCGTGTTTACCTGTGAAAGCGTTTCAGGTTCGTTGATATTCCAACCGCAAAAGCCGATAGCAGAGCCGGCGAGGAGCGCTGAACCCAACGCGGTAGACCTATCAGATCAACCCATCGTTCAGTACTAGTAAAACCACATGACTAAGAGCAAGTCCACGCACTCTCGCATTTCCGGCCGGACAACTCCAAAGCCGCCTACATCCGCAAGTACCTGCATTGCAAGGTCACCGTTTGTCATTCCTCCATCCACTTTGAGGTGCTTCAGATCGACTTTCGAGTCTAGCTTCATGGCATCGAGTATAGCGCGCGTTTGGAATGCATTCGCTTCCAGCGTCGCGCGCGCAATGTGCGACGGCGTCGTGTGCGGGCCCACGCCTGAGGAAAAGGATTAGATAATTTTGAATACAATTTTGAAGCTAGGCGCTTACCTATCAACATACCACCGGCGCCGGGGTCCCAATAAGGAGCAAGCAGACCATTGAATGCTGTCACAAAGTAAAGCCCTCCAGTAGTATCCTCTTTTGCCGCCAAAGTGTTGATCTCTCCCGCCGATGAGATAAGACCCATTTGGTCGCGTAGCCTGAGAAAACATGATCAGTTTGGATAAACGGACATCATTTTTATTATTCCCCACCATTTAATGGCACTACCCGCAACAGCGACTGTGATAGGGAATCAGAGATCTTGAAACTTGCATGGAAGCTCTGACTCACTGCTACCCTCAAGTGCATAGACAGGTTTGGAGTCTGAACCTGCCTGGTACGCAACCTACAATTCAAAGTTGTCAAAACGGAATCAATTAGGCAGGGACGACGGCCATACGGTACTGATCAAGCCGTTCACACTTTTGACTGGTTCAAGCCCAGTCGTGAATAACAAAAATGCACCTGTGGAGACAATAGAGTCATAAGCATAGAAACTATATATCGCGACATACCAGTTCCGTACGTGCACTTGGCCTCGCCTTCCTTGAAGCACTTATTCCCAACCAATGCACCTTGTTGGTCACCTACAATGCCTGCAATTTTGACACCTTTGAGAGCACCAGATGTGATGGTACCGTAGACCTCGGATGATGAGACGAGTTTGGGCAGAATAGACCTCCGGAAGCCGAAGAATTCGAGAAGAGGCGTTGACCACTCAAGAGAGCGGAGATCCATGAGGAGGGTTCGAGACGCATTGGTGGGATCGGACACGTGTAGACCGCCCTGAATTCCTCCGGTGAGATTCTGAGGGTATCGGTAAGAGAAAAAAAATACGAAAGAGGAATATAAAGTCTTACAAAAAGGATCCATGATTCAATTGTACCGAACAGTAAATCGTCTGATTCGTGAGCTTTGTTGACCTCTGGGTAATGGTCAAGCATCCATCGCAGTTTCATGCCTGAGAAGTATGTTGACAGGGGAAGACCACAGCTGCAAAATACAACCACCTCAGTGACTTCAGCGGTACTTTCAACAGATTATCATACATGTTGCCGAGCGCATCTTTTCCCTTTTCAAATACACCCGGACGGACTTCGATACCCACTTCGTCCAATTTCTGCTGGAAATGGGCAACGGTACCTTTAGTTCGACTGTCGGTCCAAACGATAGCTTTGCAAAGAGGTTTTCCAGTCTTGCGACTCCACGCAACCGCCGTCTCACGTTGATTTGTGATCCCTATGTAAGACCTGTCAGTAATTGCATAGGACACCAAAGGTAGTATGCGCACCTATCGCCTTGATGCTATCCTGGGCCCATCCGAGGGTTTCCAACTCTTTAACCGTCTCATCAATGCATGTTTCGCAAGCTTCTTGGATCTCGGAGGCGTCGTGTGAATGCCATCTATGAGCAACGGTTAGTTAGATCACAGACCGTTCACGCAACTTCACATACCCTGGGTGATCATAATACTGCGGAAATTCGAGCTGATGCTGTGCCACGATGTCGGCATACTGGTCAAAAACGATAAAGCGAACAGAGCTGTGTAAGAGCCATATTATATAGTGTAAGCTTGAAAGCTATATGTTCTGACCGCTCACGTTGTGCCAGCGTCGAGCGCGCCAATAAAATCACCTTGCTTGAGCGTCATGGTGGGTGTCAGAAAGGCAGACTGACATAGCCTCTTGCTGAGCCCTAGGGGATAGTCTCATACTCAACACTCGTGACCAGTCACCCCCGCGTGGTACGTGACAGACGCGATATCTGCCCAACCGGGCCGTTTATTCCGCTGCAATAGGGCCTGTAACATAGCTTCACTGGACTCACTGACCGACGTCACGACCTCCGTTCCATGGAGATTAATTTGCAACACGCCACCATGCACACCCTCGCCCTCAAAGACTTATCGCAACTGAATTGCGTTCGAGTTTGGAATCGAATTATGAAATAAATCACATCAAGTTCTTGTGGCAGCTTCTCTCCAATTTCAGACAGGTTTTCAAGCGAGTGGTTCGTCGTGGTTGGCCTGATGCCCCGACTAAACCAGATCTTTCTCATCGGGTACATTATATATGCACCATACCTAGTCACCGCTATCCATAACGCCGACGCGTTCATGAGCTTTCTTTTTCCGACTTGAGCTCAAAGTTGTTCAACGTTCCTCTCACTGAAATCACTTCTACATTTCCCTCAGGTGCACCATTATTAATTTATTGCTCACCATCGTGTTGTTGGCATGCTATGGCAAACAGTTCTATTATAATTATAAATACATTTGGTTGGATTGCGGCCACGTTTATTCGGACATTTACGTGTACATTTCAACCAGATCCTGGTGACGAAACCCCCCCAGCCTAACCGTCCGGTGTTTACATGTAAATCCTCGTGTACTTACTCTAGCCTCAGCTACTTAGGTGGTTTTGTGGCAGCCGACCCCGGATTAGAACCTATTAGAACGAGCCAGTTGCGGTGACTAAGAATGGACCGCAGCGCTTCCCATCTGCTCAGTGCCTAGGTTCAGGTCGGAGTGATATGCTGAGGCCGTCGCCACATGCATGTCCGTATCTTGTCCGGGACTATCGTGATGGAGCTCAACGTCAACCAACTATGGCCTGCGAACGCCATCCTTCCCGCATACTCTCCTGTAGTCGACACACCTCAGTATACATCTGAGCCACGAGCAGACGAAGAGCGCGTGCAGATTAACCGACGCCTGGTACGAGAGGAATCAGGTGTATATGTAGAGAGGAATAAGCATTATACGATTGCTCTTACGAATCAATCCCCAAATTGCAAAGAGCCTGTTTATGGAAAGGCAGCGAATGTTCAAGGTGCTATCAGTTTGTCCAAGCCAGATGGTGTTGTGAGCGTCGAAGTCAAAGTAAGTATGCATCTTCTTCACATCGATCCTGTAAGCTAAGGACGAAAAGCTCGAGGGACTAATGGAACTAATGATGACGTCTGTGGTAATGGCAGGAAACACGGAAATCCCTCTTTTCACGGAGCAAGCGCTTTTGTTTCGACGACCTGAACTCAAGGGCGAGGCTGAGTCTAGACGATCTACCTTCTCATTTTCGCGGACACCTTTAGTTTCTTCAGTTCCTCCTCAAATCTGCGCGGAATGCTGCCCATCTACACTAACATTCTGTTTGTCCATTCCGACCACTTATACACACAGTGGCATCAGTCGCCCTCTTCCTCCTTCGTATTTGGCACAATTTGGCAGTATACCCGGTGCGTCTGCATTCACGCCGCCGCCGCCTACAAAAATCTAAGAGACTGGTTTCGTCACTTGCACATGGTCTCTCGTCTACTGTTTAATTGCGACTGGCTTGCAGTTAGTCCACCATTATTCTACCTCCAAATTTTTCTGCATTTCTAAACCCTCTGGTCGCATTTTCGAATCACTGGCAGTCTCAACTCGACGCATACCATACTAGGTATAACGCTAAATGTACATTACACTCTCCGAACGATAGTCGTTCGAAAAGGTCCACTTGGTGATAAGAAGACCACGTAAGCATTTTTACATTTATGGTTGATCACAAACTGACGATGATAGTAGTTTTTCAGTACCTATCGGATTCTTACCACGTTCCCGACCATCCCAACCGTCACTACCGCCCTCTCTGACTTTTTTGTCAACACTAAAGTCCTCTCCGGAGGAATGGAAGCTCTTTGAATCCGAAACGAGTGTCCGACATGGTCATGAAGGAAGCCCTGTCATTTATTCGGCCGTTAGTGAATATTGTTGGTGCTAGACAAATATACACTCACTTTATTCCTCCGGTAGCTACTCTTACCGCGATTACAGATTTACCCTTTGCAAAATCCTATCTCCTTTCACCTCCAACTTTCGAGCGAGTCGCCCCAGACGTTAGCTCCGTTTTCCGACATTGCCGGGACCCCGCTGTCCAATGGGTCTCGTATTGACTACTTTACAAACGCATTTCTAGGGCCTACCAAACCACCCTACGTCATGTCTCCCGCATCTACGAGTCGGCCCCCTTCCTTGAGGAGATCTTCTCTGACTCGGAAGGAGAAAGGCAAGGGTGGAGACATGCCACGTGGGCAATCACATGTAAAGCTCTCTTCTCAGCCAACCAACGTCTCCAATCGAAACGGCAAGCAGGGTGCTGAGTCTGCTGATAACCACGACCTTCAGGAGGTAAAGGGTCCAATGGGCCAAATAAACATCTCCATCCAACGGCACGTTGCTGTCGAAGTTATGGGCCAATGGATCCAATTGAAAAAAACTTTAAGTACACATACACGGGAACGTTGCGCTATCAACGACGTCTCGAATAAAGCAGCGATGCCAAGCCTGGCATGGGAAGGCCACATCGAGGTGCTGGAGGAGAATCGTGAGTGCGGAGGCTTCGGCGGGCCTGGTGTGCGTGTAAAGGTTGGTTCGGACGCTGCATCTGGTGGCAGCACCGGTGTTAACTTCATATTAATATTAAGGACTTCATTCTGCTTACGATCATCCCACCTGACCCAGAACATTCACCACTTACAGAGATTCACCATTTGATCCCCATACGGCTCACCACCGATCCATACAATGAGGAACATATACACGGTATGGAAGTTGCGCGGCATCCTGGTTTACTTTGAAGAAGACTATAGTGCGACAGCGAAGCGGTATTGCAGCAGAACATCTTTTAGTAGACTCATATGCCACGATGGAGGATCAGGCAACTATGCCGAAATAATGCCGGCGGTTCATCTCATTTACCTGCATGGTGTCAGATTGTATTCTAGAATTATAGCATCTCATCGCAAGCTTAGACACCAGAGAGAGAAAATGACTCCTTGGCCAACAAAACAGTAATTATATATATACAGTCATTATATATATACAGTCGTAGGAGCTTAGACTCAGCTAAAATCTCCAGTGGAAAGATCCTTACATACGGTGAATATGCTTTGACACCATGGTCGCGGTCTGCCTAAGATTAGTATGCGCTCTCCCTCGACGGGCGATATTCCTTCACTCGCTGTTCTGACAGTTAAGTAGTGTCAATTAATTCCTACGTCCTTGCTCGCATAGTGTACAGTTCTACCACAACTCCTAGTGCAAGACCATCCCTGAAATTCCAAATCCTTCCCCCCCGGCTGTCTCTCGCAAGACTACTGAATATTAATCTCTAAATGATCAACTCACGGGTCACTCGATACACCCGCCGTTCAAGGGCAAAGTAGCATCGTCGAATCCACTGAGGAAGACAGGTTCGTGAGGTTATACTAGTATTATTACTTGTTGTTAAGTAAGACATGATCAGATATCCAGTATGGAACAAAGCGGAATTGATCATCATGTCTCTATCTTGCACGTTCAGCTACTAAAGCTAGCTATGTCTGAAAGATTAGTTCCAGGAGTCCCGTCCTGATCGGCTATTAGAACTTGAAATCATTTCATTTCGCAAGTGACCATGGCCAATTATCAAAGGGAGGAGTGGCACACACTCGGAAAGGTGCTCGTGGATAATAATCACTGGATATAGCCACACGGGTATCTTCTATCCCCAGACCGGTGCGCATCCACATCATCGCCATGTCCGTCAATGTATAGCCGGCCGATGAGTTGCTCACATATGGCGACGAGCTGCGCTGCAACTCTTCTGGCATTTTTTGCACCCACGTAGATTCGGTTCAGCAGTGACCACCCATCGACATGTCCGTAGTATTTAGTTGAAAGTGTAATTGTTTTTTTTGGTAGGTCCCTTAGCTGTGAAGAAGTGGAAGATCGGATCTGCAAAATTTCCGGGATGATCTACGCGGTACAGTCTGGTACAATTTTGTGGCTCAGAAACCTCCATCTGAGCACGCAAGGGTTTCTTTCGCCACTTGCTTATCTTAGACATCAACCATTCTCAGTCACCAGCGGAGGATCAGAAGAACATATGTGGGACCACGCACCAGGCTCCTCATCCTTACTATTCGGGCCTCACAGTTCACTGCAATATTAGACGCGTGCTCCATCTAGTAGTCTCTCGAGCTTTTCATAGGTTGAGAACGAATGTGAAGGAATTGCTCAGACATGAGGGGCGCTTTCTAAACACTGTCGATAGCGGGTATGCGCACTGCGCAGCCTGAAATTGATAATATCCTACTCACGTGTAACTTTCGGATAGGTACCACCTCACGTTTCCCTTTACTCTGCTATTTACAGAATTGGGGCTACCGACCACCCTCGCCTATGACCGTGTCTGAATCTTCTGCCAAAAGAACATAGGACCCTGAATGTTGTGGGAGGAAAATACAGTCAGTGGAGGTCGGGTCTAAGCAAACCCGGATTCAGAGTACACCCACCTATTCCGAGTGAACCGTGACATTGACATACTTACATAAGTAGATGCATGTATCTCTGCCTTCTGAGTCTGGACGCAACAGGTTCCCGGTCCTATGAGAGACAGACACTGTCGGGCGCATATTCAAAGTGCGATGCGCTGCTTACAGAGCGATAAGACGGCACAGGGATGTCGGAGAAACCAAGCTATGATATTTTATGATGAGGCGCTTCCATGGCTAACCGCTACTCTCCTTACGGTTTTTTTTAGTATTGTTTTACCCGGCAACTTGAAGCATCTTCAGCCGTGCAGTGTATAGAAACGTCTCTCCCAGTCTTTGAACTGAAATGAATTAAGAGCACATTATTTCCACTACTGGCAGCATATATAAGACGCTGGCAGCCCGTCCCCCAGCATTCACTGCCCAGTGACTTCATTCTAAACTCCAACTCGACACGGATGGCTTCTTCAAACGATATGAATATATCCTCCGCCTTTGCTCATGAGGCTATGGGATCTACTTCATCAACTAGGAATCGCTGTACGTGACTCGGACGGGTCTCCAATCGGTTCGATATTCCTAACGATTTTTCAGATGACGAGATGTCGATTTTAAACAGCTTTCTGTCGGAAATGGCACACGACCCTATGAGCCTTAATTTCACCAACAAACAGCTCGAAGCGGTCATGCGAGCCGAGATGGACACGCGCAACCTTCGATGTGATCAACTTGAAAGGACGCTTGGTTTAGCCTCCAGCCTTATAGAGGTAATAGCAAGGGTTAACATCAATTCATCAAGATTTTGATGAATTATATTGAAGATAGCATATCACGACTGCAACTTTGCAGAAAAGAAAAATATGGCACTTTACAATTGGTACGTGACTACGCACTAATGTCGAAATCCCTTGACGAGCAGTTACCGTATCCGGGTTCAGGTTCTTAATCTACGTCGACGACATGGCACCCAAGGATCCAAGTACCTTCAGCGTGTTTGAACAACGGTTCTTGCGGGGTCAACCACAACTGAATCCGGTCCTTGATGCACTTGTTGAAGTGCTTTTATGTATGTGGGAGCTGTACGATCCGTTCTGCGCCAATTACATCGTGGCCTCCACCTTCGAATTTCTCACAGCCACTTGCCTTGAGCCTGAACTCGAAACGCTTCCTTTAATTCAAGGCGCACAGAGATTCCCGTGGTTCATTCGCAATGGCACTGGCGTAGCGACCGCATTTGCGTGCATGATTTTCACGAAGTCAGGGAGATTTGATATCATGAAATATGTTCGGGCCATACCGGACATGAACTTTTGGATCGCTTTGACGAATGATGTCCTATCGTCTGTCCTTTCTCCTATAGCATTGTGGGTTCCCTTCTGATAATTTTTCAGGTTTCACAAGGAAGAGCTCGCAGGAGAAACCGCAAACTATATACACAACCGAGCATATGTAGACAACAAAGCTCCTGTACAAGTACTCGCTGATATTGTGGAGGAATTACGAGTGTCGAGAAATGCCATACATGTGGCTTTGGCCTTACATCCCGAAGCCCTCAAAGCTTGGATTGGTTTCGAGCGTGGTTATGTGTTGAGTACCCCTCCAATCTACACATTGTCACATGAGTTTAATAAACTTGCTGCAGTGCGTGGCATATAGGTCAGGATCGCTACAAACTCAGAGATTTGGGCTTGTGAACGCAGAAAAAATCAAATCAACAGAGGGATTTATTAATCGAATGGTCTCCAACTTATGCATAAATCTGTTCAATCGTAATTGACCGGTTTTTTGATTATTTGTGTAACGTAGCATAAATTTAAATTAGCGATCATCTACTCTATATTAGACGGGAGACTATGCCGGCGTAGACACTATGTGAGTGTAACGACTGGTGTATTACCTATGCCGGCATTAGCTAGAGGCATAGGAGGTTTTAGGATACATGTATACATGTGGAGACGTTGGAATACTATACCTCAGTGGACACTACGTGAGTGTACGTAACGACTGAGGATAGTATTCCGACTCCGAAGGCTTAAGGCCGTTCTCTAGTGTGGGTCTCACCCAATCTCCAACACTCTAATATGCACTTGGGCACGTTTTCTTACTTCTATACCACATAGCCTGACCGTGATACTCGTTCGAAAGCACCGTTCTACGTAACGGAACATAACTTACATAAGCACACCAGTCACGTTTGCTGTGACTACGCGTTACCGGCCAACCTCAGATCTGACATTTCGGACCAGCTTTTGTTACCTATGGCATCCTCTGATCAATCCTGTATTGCGCTGTTATGCGGAGGGTGTTGTACGAATTTTGCCACTCCATTATTATCATACCTTGACCTTACAATAATTCAGGCGTCTTCTTGTTTTCTGCATTGGAACCGTGGTGCAACTCCAGTACGTCTAGCACATGTGTCGCCAGGATCTAATAATATGATTTTAATAATCGGAAAATAAGAACGTTACGGTTGCGGTTGTTGTATTTGTAGCTGTGGAGGTCCTCGTGGATTTTGCGGCTCGTGCTTCGACACGGGATTTAACAAGGATGCTTGGGATGAGGAAGATGCGCAACGAACTGTCGAAGCGAGTGCTAACGCAAAAGAAGAAAGTCCCGACATGGGGCCCCTGGGGCCGGACGCAATCGCTGATCAACCTGCAGCGGTGGCGGAAATGAAACCTACCACCGCCCATGCTCAGGCTACATCCGAGTCATCATGATGATAATGGCCAGCTCTTCTGCCTTCTCTGACTTTATCGATCATCTCACACCAGTCTACTGCACTTGTGAGTCTAAAACTTGCACAAATTGTTACATCTCATGATTAAACACTTGCACCAACTTTGTAAAAGAATATTTCTTGAGAACATTTTCTTGGAGCTAGGATTCCTGCATGTATGAAGATATTTGGGCTGGGGAACTAGACAACCTAATTAGTAATCTTAAATCCTTGAGTCGAATGGGAAACATGCGATACGGCGGCTCACGGGCCGGTCGATATGTATGCCTTCTATTCATCCGTCAGTGTGAGCCGAAGTTCACAATAATCACAATGTAAACAAACACAACCAAATTGAAAGACCCAACTACGGAAACAACATGTACATCCGACGATATTATTTAATTATTTAACCACGCAAGCGAATTAAGGCGCGACTCAAGAGGGTCTCGAAGGACCAGTGCACTCCTGCTGGGCCTCGGACAGGATGAAGGTCGATTCGACAATAACTGCTGGAAAACACGTCACGGTTCTGAATGTGAACGATATCTCGAAGTAAGTACATTGGTGCTATTCTTTTTTTAAGAATTCCTCACGCTCACCGCGCCGTAATGGTGAACTTCGACCAGCCTGGATCGCGCCAGGGATGGACACGTATATATGTTTTCTGACTCAGTCATCGGTCTACACAGTCCCAATGCTTCCGAACGCGTACCATGTGTTCAATTGAATCCTGACCCCCTTGTCACGCAACGGTCAGGTGAGGGGGACACTATCCAGTCTTCTAGTGAGTGACCTATCCATTACTCGCTCGAACCTACTACATATATACCACATTTACCCGACAGATGATGCGCCTAGTCCACCGCTACGCTACAGAATGTTTACCCTGCTAGCCGCTGCGTTATTGTCTCTCGTATTATCTCACTTTGTTGCATCGGCACTGGTACCCACAGTCGATACTGGATATGCCATTTATATTGGGAATCACAGCCGTTCGAATACCGCTGCGTTTCTTGGGATCCCTTATGCAGAACCTCCAACTGGAGAAGGTCGTTTCAGGGCTCCCGTTCCTTTGGATACTGCAAAGTTGCAGCAGAACAAGACTATATTCGACGCATCAGAATACCCCGAGTTTTGTGTCCAAGGTACCACAGGTTCTGGGGATGCAGGTACATGTTAATCGCTATCTAGAAAGACAACAAATGTAACGTGCATATTGTATGTAGGAGGCGCTGGCTCAGAGGACTGCTTAAAAGTAAGTTTTGACGTCTCGAAGATGTTATATTATCGGCTAAATTAACACAGGTCAACATTTATGCTCCAGTTAATGCTACTAAGGAGAGCAAATGTGAACGATTTTCAAGCTACTTTCGAGATGGCAGTGACTGAAACATATATGTAGTGCCTGTACTGGTTTACATCCACGGAGGAGTGAATTCTTTTTTTAACTCATGAATATCATAATAAATGTATGGATAGGGATATATTTATGGAAACCCTGCAAACTGGTATAATTCTTTCTTTTCTATTTGTTTATTATTCTAATGCTGTCAACCGGAAAGGCCCTTCGATCATTGGATCGAACAGTCTCCAAACGTCGTGGTTGTCTCCGTTTACTACCGTCTCACCGTTTTTGGTTTCCTCGCGCACCCTGCACTAGCCGATCCATCCATTGGCTCTCTCAACGCGGGATTTCTCGACCAGGTACAAGCATTGAAGTGGGTGCAGTCGCACATCAGCGCCTTTGGTGGAGACCCTGGGAAAGTCACGATCAATGGCCAGAGTGCAGGGGGGAGCTCTGTGGAGTTGCATCTTGTGGCGAATGAGGGTAATGCTCCGCTTTTTACTGGTGCAATTACGCAGAGCGTGTATAGAAAAGGACTACCAACCGCGGAACAGCAGCTGGTGAGTGCTCTACGGGCGAGGGTGTAACAAATCACCCGAAAATGCACTTAGCCATTATTTGAATATCTCTTACAAAATACAAGTTGTTCGCTCCCGACACCCGCCGAGCAAATATCTTGCCTTCGCCAGGTAAGCATAAGTGCATTGATCCGCAGTGCGGATAGCGCTGGAGAATTTTTGTAAGCAGTTTCTTCTTTAAATCTACACATCGCTCACCGATATTAAATATAGCCCTGGTTCGTTTAATGTATGGATCCCTGCTATCGATGGCACTGTTCTTACAGAGGCTCCCACCAAATTGATTCTCGAAGATAAATGGGCCAAGGTTCCTGTCATCTCAGGGTATTGAATATCATCTTCTAAGCCACTTGTCCGACAATTTGTTTCTGTGTAGCGCAACATCAAATGAAACAGGCTTCTCAGGAAATATTTCGGCCGATTTGACAGCATTCTTCCCTCTCCTCTCGTCAACAGACATCCAGGAGTTCTTGAACGAGTATCCCGAAAGTGAGTTTACGAACTCCAAACAACGAGGGGACACGATAACCGGAGAATTGGAGTTGCGATGCGGGGTACGCCTGAATCCGAGTAACTCCTTTAGGATGTTGTGCTTATATGCGAACTACTGGCAACTTAGCGAGAGCTCCTAGGCGGGGCCGCAGCGAAGGCGAATCTTCCGGCCTTTGCATATCGATATAACCAACCGAATCCATCGTTCGGGGATGATGTTGACGTTGAACACGCCGCTGAGAATTGGATGATGTTCATTTCTATTTTGCCTTCATATCAACTTGTGACTGACTGACCTTCACGGTAACTATAGGTTCTTGGGCACCAACACCGGGTGCGTCTTCTGTGTTTATAATATTCATACTTCATACTGACATGCGGATATATTAGCTTTAACGGGTCGACAGTTTTCACCGGCTTGGACCCCGTAGAAACAGCGTTCAGTGAGGAACTCATAGCCTACTGGGTACGGTCTGAGTTCATTGAGCATTGATTTACGTTGCGTCGAATCAACTCATCGTGTTCTAGCTCTCCTTCGTTCGTTCCTCTAACCCTAACACTCACAAACTATCCCGCTCCCCAGCCTGGTCCTCATTTTCTCTCCAGCCACTACATCTGGGGAACAGACAGGTATTGCAACAAGACCCGAACAACACTACCACGACGAGCGGCGTGGAGTTCGAGGAAGAACCCCTGCTTGAAGCACAGAGATGTGAATTTGGCTTTGGGAAAGTGGATGTTTTGGCGAATTGATCACGATGTGCTTAGGAGCATTCTCCCTTACTGTTTAGATTTAGGATTAACGATTGATATTCGTTTTCTCAGAAACACAATAACTATATCACTGGGAACACTTGAAATTTTGTAATATGATCGTGTTACATCATTATTAAAAGCCAGGAGACACCTAACTATGCTTAGCCCATGTACTGTGTTCGTACTCTGAAGGAGACTTTGCCGTACAAGTTATTAGGGCTGCTCAATAATTCAGCAGTTCAGTTTATTTGCCCAGTGAGTCGTGAAATTGTATGTATCCGAAGTGTAGGCCAGCCGCACACACTGCTTCAAGTGAACTACATGCCCAAAAATGATTGGCAACTTGTCCTTGTGAGCAGCCTTACAGATCCCCGATTATCCCGATATAGCATCCATGGGAAAAATTGAATAATGGGAAGGCCTGTCACGGCAAGAGCCCACTACCTAGCTAGAACTAATTGAAATGAAATGCAATTGTATTGCATGAAGGATTTAGTTCTCAATTGTAAGAATCTAACTTTTCTGTAAGGGAATTATAATTCCCTTAATAGATATATACCATTAATATCAATATATACAAGTATATAGGAAATACTGTACATGCATAGGCTATGTCTATGCTATAGTTGTGTACATACGTGTCCACAACTGTAATAGTTGCAGCATGGGAAGAACCTTATGTTTATCACCACTTACTTTGTAACCATCACACACCGCTTGAATAGAACTGTTTGGAATGGTTCTACAAGCTCATGTGATAACCACAACTTAAGTGTAAAACCCTTACACTTTTTTTGAACCCCAAGAACTAGCTTAGGCTAGATCTAAACAGAGAGCGCAAAAGCAAACCATACGGTTTGCTAGATAAAGAAGCAAGGAGTGCTTCTTGGAATGTCTGCAAGACTCCAGGTTAGAACCAGGTAAGGCATGACACGAGTGCGGATAACCCACAGGTTTTCTGCAGGTTTACCTGTGGGTTTCCCATGGGTATTTCATCTGCGGGTTTGGATACCTGATTCCCACAGTGCAGGTATCCATGAGGTACCTCTGTGGCCATGGAGTATTATCATCCCCAGCTAGAAATTCAAAGTTGAACTATGTAGAACCCTCCGTTCAATGGTTGAGGTGCTGGTCACGTGATTCATTCCAAGTTACCAACATGTCACTTTGACTTTTGACCATGCGCCCCCCAGGCGCAGACACCTTTGTTGTGTCAAATGTAAGTCCTTTTGTCCTCTAGGATATTTACATTGAACTGTAGACGGTCTCTCGACACACAGGATGTGACAATTGTGACACCCTTGGCAACATTGTGGCATCGCAGCTCGCTCAGACATGCCATCCAGCAGAGGCTTAGAAGGTATGTGGCTGTACTATAATCATCTCTGTTGCGCTCATTCCCTGTGACAAGCATGGGAAAGCTAGACTGGAACATGCTCAAGATGTAAGTCTTTCACAACATAGTACGTGAATATGTTCTTTTCTAGAAGTCAAACCCTAACGAGTGTTGCGTTTAGTTAGATTTGACCAGAATGAAAAATAAGTCGCGTTCACAATCTCACCCTCCTACAGCTTTTTCTGACCTGGGTGTCGGCGGATTCCCCTTTAACCGAGTCGAACATGACCCCATCGTGATTTGCCTCCACTTCCTCGACCTGTCTTCAAACCAAACACAAGCAGTCACAAACAGAATGTTAGACACATGTTGCAATATTGGCAAGCTCTCCAAACTCCTCGGTACTGTGCTACCTTTTACCAACTCTTCCACCATCACTGCAGTCGGTCAGCTAAACCTTACCAATATGATATCTCTTCCAGATCCATTTCTCCTACTCCAAGTGTTGACTATATACACTTATGTCTGTACTGTCTATCTTTAATACTCGCCAACGCTACTGCGTGCCACTTCCCACTGGATCCATTTGAACTGTCATGCCTGAGAACATTGCCACAAGTTCCTCACACTTGATATTTTCTACCTCACTATCCAAGAAACTTTGGCTCCAACCACTTTGTGTTTTTGTTCGGCCCGTCGAGTCCATGTAAATCTAGCAGCAACGGATCTTGCCACCTTTGCTGTGAATCTCTGCCTGGCAGTGGTTCCATACCTACGTCCCTGAACAAATTCCCAATGATTCTGCGCATTGGTAATGTACCTTGCATGTTGTAATCGACCTTGCACTGACATATGTTCTTCATGAGCATGAACATACACCCATCACGATCATCAGTGTCACACCTTTAGATACGTAGTCATGGGGTACATCTGTAATTAGAGTAAGGTAAATGACAAATATATCATTAAAGACTTAAAGTCCAACTCAAAACCTGCGAATACCTGCAGGTACCCACAGGTATTCATCTGTGGGTCTGGGTATCCAGTGCTAAAATACCTGTGCGGGTGCAGGTATGTCCTTCGGAAATTGAAATACCTGTGGGCACAGATACAGGTTATCTGCGGATTTATTCGTGTCATGCCTTAGAACCAGGGGTGAAACGAGTCGCCCGTCGAGCAAAGCCGATGTGAACGAGATCACAGACGGCAATCCAAATGATGCTTCAAAAGAAGCATCAACGACGTCAACGTCCAGCATGCCTGGGGCATGCCCAGGCAGCGCCAATCGGAATCAATCAACTGGCTCCAATAGGATAGAGATGGAGGGTGTAAAACCCTCCACATCATCATGCACTAGTGCATGACAAGTAAGGGACCAAGGCCCCATACAGGAAGGAGAACCATCCAGACGTGCAAGTGTGACACCTGCACAAGACATTAGAAGAGGAACACCTAGGGTAAAACCCAGGCAGCAAGACGATTGAAAATCGGCACGTAAGCCCCAAAAGACAAGCCTCAGAATGAGGCTATTCAACAGAGGAAGAATTCCTCGAGAATGAGCTCATGCAGGAAATCCTGCGAGAGACAGATGATACCTGTCAACAGATACCGTTCGCCCATGAATAGAGCGAACAAGCAGCTACAATAGCTGCTGAAATGCTAGTCAGACATGACGAACACCTGAGAAAGTTCATAGAAGAACTATATGCAAAGCAACGCACACGAATAAAAGGGAAAAGGGCCCTCCCTGGAAACAATCCCAATAGGGATCATATGAATGAAGAGGGCGACCCATGACCTCAAAGGGGAATAAACCCCCCTGAAGAGATACCTAGAGTTCGGAAACGAACTCAGGCAGATGATGATCATTCTGATCAGGGAGTGACATGTAAAGCGCCATGAGACAGAGTGAGGGATAGGCAATCCCTCTTCGAAATTATCACTGGACAAATTCAATCGGATGATGAAATCACCAAAATTAGCATTGCAGAAACACAAGACGTGCTTGCAGAGCAAGCAGACCATTGGGCTGAAGCTGAACGAAAGGCTGCCAGAAGGCATCGCCGTGCTCTATAATTGAGCGTAGAACTGGCAGAACAAGCAGTTGCTGCACAATATCCTCAGGTCGATGGACCTGAAATGGAAGAAGCAGTACATGCTGGTAGGATAGCATGTAACAGATACAGCTCGTATGAATGAGTCTTGAACACCAAGCTGGCTGGTGATACACATGCGATTCCGACAGTAGCCAGAGGAACACGTCAGGCCCCAGTTGGACCTGATGCAGATGCCCCCCAGTGAGCCCCGAGTATATGGGGCATACCAGAGAGGTACCAATCGGTACCACTCATGGAAGTCAGTTGCCAGCCAACTAACTTTAATGATTGCCCCGACCATACAGACGGGATAGCGATGATGGTGCACAATGAGCTCCATGAGAATCAACACATGAGTGCCAAAAAATCTGCCTTTGCAAAGGCAGGGATAAAGTTACCTCACCCCGAGCCATACGGGGGAAGTGCTGATCTCAAAGAGTTTGAGACGTTCATCGCAGGAATACTGCAATGGTTAAGCATGAATAACCTGCTTGGACCATCTGAGACTAAAGCTCAGATAGGATACATAGGCACTTGCCTTAAAGACGAGGTGTCCAAGTGGTTCACTCGGACGGTAGAATGATGGGATTGAGAGATCTGAGACTGGACCCTTGAGTCCGTAGTCACTGCTTTACAGCAGCGATTCCTACATACTTTGACACATAGACAAGTGTCAAACAAATTTGACTCCTTAGAGCAAGGAAGTCATACTGTGGATGAAATCCTCAGTGATATTCTCGGCACGCATGATAATGCCACCAGACAAGTATTCTATGAATAAACAATTCTTAGCTGTGCTAAGAACATCCTTGAGGATAGAAGTCCTCAAATGGGGGTACACCCCAGAGACTCACTCCCTAGAGGATAGGGCTGTCCACAAGTCTACCCACGGATCACCCAGACTTGGATCCGTGGGTATTTTCATTTTCAAACCCTATACTCGGATCCACATGGGTATTGCATCCGGGTGATCTGAACCCATGGATCCAAACCCACGAGTTTCAGACTACTCGTGGGTTGATCTGTGGGTATATATTATTCGTTTTCAGCAGACATAGCTAGCTATGTATTAACCCTAATTTTTACAATTTATTTCGTGTTTTTATCTAATTTATTGGGGCCTGTAGAGGCCCCACAATTTTTGATGCACCAGCAGCTGGAGCTTATATAGCTCTGCTGTTTGTTGTGCTTTGTAGGTCACGTGACTCACAAAACCTTGTTCGAAAATGAACCTTATTTTAAATATTTCGAACAAGGTTTTGTAAGTCATGTGACCTACAAAACACAGCAAACAGTGAAGCTATATAAGCTCCAGCTGCTGGTGCATCAAAAATTGTGGGGCCTCTACAGGCCCCAATAAATTAGGTAAAAATATAAAATAAATTTTCGAAATTAAGGTCAATATGTAGCTACCTACGACCACTGAAATCGTAAGCCACGGATCCCAAATACACGTGGATTTTAGGCAGAATCCCATAATCCATACCCAGATCTGTGTGGGTATTGCCCATTGGGTACCCAATACCCATGGGATCCTTACCCACGAGTTTTCCCATGGATCAACCCACAGGTACCCATGGGTTGGACTCGTGGACAGCCTTACTAGAGGAGTTGTCACATGAGGCTCGAGTAATTGAGTCAGCATCCCAGTATGACTATGGCATGCAAGTGAGTACTGCTAGCGGTAGTACGACAATGAAAAAGAATCAGGCTGTAACAAAGCCTGAACAGGCTGGAAGTCGCAGCCTAGCATGAGTAAAGTGCAACTGGGTAAACCAGCATACAAGCCACGAGCCGCACCCACGGTACCAGTAGCCACTGCTGGAAGCAGAGCAGTGGCGAATAATGCCCTGAGACAGGGCGTGGCTGGAATAGGGAAAGCATGTACATCAGACGTATGCTGCTACAAATGTGGCCAAACTGGCCACATAAAGCCTAATTGCCCCAAATTATGGGACAAGCCACATGTTGCAGGCGCATGGATAGAAGAAGACCTCGGAGACAAGGTGGAACAAGAAAATTTGGAGCCACTGGATGGCCCAAATCAATTGGAAGAGGAGGAATTACCTCCTGAAGAAGAATCCCCTGACCAAATGGTTGGAGACTGGCAAATGGAACCAACAGAGAAGTTCTGATGGTCAGATGACGAGTCCAAGAACAATTGGACTGAGTATTGTGCCAGCGCGATACCTGCTGCAGGGTACTGCGACAGACACAGCATATATGCTGCACAAATACAAAATGAGAGTGTAAACTCTCATAACCAACCTGTCCGACTAGCCACAGGCGGTATAGTAGACAAAACTGCCGAGCCAGTCTACGACCATAGGGCTCAGCATAAGGATCAAACATGGCCTAAACGACTGCATGAAGAAAACCAGACTATTTCTGGTTACTTTGAAATTGGAGGCACAAGAGCCCACTGTATGTTAGACAGTGGGTGTGAAGGTGTGATGATATCACCTGATTTCACATGTGCCACCAAGATGAAGATGTTCGAACTCAAATGTCCCATAGGCTTACAGCTAGCCTGCGTTGGTAGTAAATCTACCATAAACTATGGCGTCAGAGACACCATAAGATTTGGATCAAAAACTGTCAAGGAATACTTCGATGTAGCAAACATTGATTATTACAATATTATACTAGGAACTCCCTTCCTGAGAAGGATGGGATTAGTCCTGGACTTTAATGGTTCAGGACAAATAATAATGGGGAATGAGAAAATCCCCAATGGAATAAACACATTCGGTAACGAATGTAAAATGGAAGCCGAAAGACCCCCTCCTAAGCCGCATATAACTGCGGCTATAAAGAATTACACTTGCAATTGGGGCAAGAAGGGTGAGCCACCAACAAGCGACTCACCCATAAGTTCACCGTACTCACAGCGAGAGGGGGAGGGAGTAGAAGAATCCAAAGATGTGCAGGCGCATACTAAGGGGTGCATGTGCCACTTAATGGCTGTCAAAGCCGAATCAGGGGATCTTAACCCCTGCTGATTTGCCAAGACTGCAAGAGCAATGGAAAATAGAATTTGCTGATATGTTCGGCAAAGTACCTCTACGGTTGCCACTGTGGAGAGACATAAACCATGAGATAAATCTCATAGACGATCACAAGCAAATAAATTATCGCTTGCCTAAGTGCCCAGATGCACTTAAAGAAGAACTCATTCAGAAAATTGAACAATACACCACCGCAGGGTGGTGGGAAAAGGCATCAGCTAAACAAGCGATACCCATGCTAAGCATCCCAAAGAAAAGTGGGAAACTTTGAACTGTGTTTGATTTTCATTTGCAAAACGATAACACAGAGAAGGACGTCATGCCCTTCCCTGACCAGGACACAATACGGCATGACATAGCACATGCCAAATACAGATCCAAGTTGGATATGTCAGAAGCATATGAGCAAATACGTGTAAAAGACACAGACGTCTAGAAGATGGCCTTTGCAACAATATTTGGCACATTTGTGAGCCGAGTAATGATGATGGGGGACTGTAATGCCCCCTCAACATTTCAATGTCTAATGACATTTATCTTTCGCAACTTTATAGGTTGCTTTGTCCATATGTATCTGGATGATATATTCATATTCTTGAATACAATTGAAGAACATGAACAACACCTAAGAAAGGTGTTTGAGAAACTGAGGGAGGTACAACTGTACCTCTCACCATCCAAGTCAGACCTCTACTCTGAAAGAGTAGACTGCCTTGGTCATATAATTGATGACAAAGGCATACATGCCGATGCCGACAAAATGACCAAAATACACAAGTGGCGACGCCCTCGGTCATACGTTGAAATACAATGTTTCTTAGGATTGGTGCAATACCTAGCACCATATATGCTGGATGTAACAGCATATACAACACCCCTTTCGGGCTGTGCCTGAAATAACAGGACATTCGTCTGGACGCCCTTACTAGACAAATGTGTTGAGTCAATCAAAGCATTAGCTTGCAAGGCTCCGATATTGAAGCCTATAGACATAAACAACCCAGAGACAATCTGGGTTATATGTGATGGCTCCAAGACTGGAGTCGGTGCAGTATACGGACAAGGTCCCGACTGGGAAACCTGTAGACCTGCTGGCTTCTTGTCTAAGAAGTTTACATTGGTGCAGCATAGCTACCGAACACATGAGCATGAAACAATAGCCGTGCTCGAAGCTCTCATGAAATGGGAGGATAAACTACTAGGACGAAAATTCGTCCTAGTCACAGACCATAAAGGTCTTGAATATTTCAAGACCCAGCTGCATTTGTCACCAAGACAAGTGCGTTGGTGGGAGTTCCTTTCCCGCTGTATGTATACTACACTCCACGTGGATGGAGTAAAGAATAAAGTAGCGGATTGCTTATCCTGCTACTTTGAATTCGATGTGCCAGAAGATGCACATCCTGAACACGTATATGTCCAGGCTGATGCCAGACTAGACCCAGATGGGGAGTTACTACCCATTGAATGGTTCATTGAAATACAAGCAGCTGCTGCACGCAAGTCTGCTCGAATACAACAAAAGCAAGAGGATAGAATCCTCGAAGCCAACAAACTTAACAAGGAAATTGAACTTCCTCAAACTTTGCCCAGAATACTGGACAAAAATGACATTGAAGATGTCATTGCCCTGGACACTGGTCCAGAGGGAAAATCACTACGTGAGCACATAGAAAATAAGATTGAACTAGCCATGCTGGTTTGCAACGGCTATGAAAAAGAAGCGACCTTTAGAAAGGTCTTAGCAAATCCTAAAGCACATCCTCACTTTGGGATTAAAGATAGATTAATTTGGACCAAGAATAGGTCCAAAAGAAGCGTGGTATGCTTACCCTGTGAAGCCTTCCTGAGGGGGAGGAGACTAGTCGAGGTCATAATAGACCACACTCACCAAGCTGTTGGCCATTTTAGCCAATTTAAAATGGCTAATTATGTTGGCCATTACTATTGGTGGCCAACAATGACGAAGGATATACAATCCTTTTGTGACACATGTGGACCTTGTCAGCAGAACAAGGTCAGTAACCAGCAGCCTGCTGGGCTACTGCATGCATTACCAGTACCTGAAAGGCCCTGGAAATCTATAGGAATGGACTTTATGGGCCCACTCCCAAAGTTGAAGGAATTCAACTATCTGCTCATGATAATTGACAGACTCACGTCACAGGTACATTTGATACCTACAACAGTTAAAGTCACTGCACAGCAGGTCATGTGGTTATATTTATGAGAAGTTGTATGACTTCACGGGACAGCAGAATCGATCATATCAGATTGAGACTCAAAGTTCACTTCCATATTTTGGAAGGAACTACACCAACTAATGGGGACTAAGCTCCTCATGTCTACATCTTTCCACCCAGAAACGGATGGAGCAACAGAAC
Organism: Ramaria rubella; assembly: GCA_015039355.1. Lineage (NCBI taxonomy): Eukaryota > Fungi > Basidiomycota > Agaricomycetes > Gomphales > Gomphaceae > Ramaria > Ramaria rubella. Next base: position 58,439 of record MU134605.1, read on the forward strand.
AAGCAAATCATTCTATAGGTCAAATATTGCAAACAGTAGTTCGCAATGACCAAAAGGATTGGGCAGAAAAGTGCCCAATGGTCGAATTCACATTGAACAGCAGTGTCAATGCATCTATGGGATTTGCACCGTTCAAACTGAACAGTGGATATCTGCCCAGAATTTGACAGATGCTAGAAGTTAACACCACATATAGAGGTGTTAAACAATTCACACAGCAAGCGCTGTGGAACCTAATGGAAGTGCATGACACTATCATTGAAAGTCGTGTGTCGCAGACACACTATGCTAAACAAAAACAAAGAGCAGGCAGCATATATGCACCTGGAGACTTAGTTTACTTATCAACTAAGAACTTATCCTTGCCCAAAGGGAGGGCAAGGAAGCTTATGCCCAAGTTTTTGGGCCATACAAAGTAACAGATGTACATAATGAGACATCTAACATAAAGCTTGAGTTACCGCCCGAGCTTAGTGCACATAGGATTACTCCTATGTTTCATATGGCATTAATACAGCCATATACAGCAAACAACAACAAGTTGTTCCCCAAGTGAGACACAAAGTCATTTTATGACTTCAGACAAACCAATGAGCAAGAATGGTTCATCGATGAAATACTTGCCCATAGATGGACGAATGATAAAGAAATAGAGTTCTAAGTTTGTTGGACTCTGGGAGATGTGATGTGGGAGCCCCTTGCTGAATGCAAGGAGCTAGAAGCTCTAGATGAGTATCTGGAGCTGCAAGGTGTGAAATGACCTCACGAGCTACCCAGACACATCTAGCGTGTCTGGTCATGTGACTCAATTCAAGTCCCACCTGCGGCCAAAAAAGAGCAACGCCGTGGGCACCAGTTTTCTTCAACCGTCCCACTACCACAGTGGGACATGAGTGGAATGAATCCCGATGCTCATATGAGTGTGACAAACAATGAGCCTGCTGCAAAGCAGGCTACTGAACCACTATTGGGCACGGCCCAATTACTCGCTGAATATCAGCGTAAAACCAAGTGGCAGATCCACAGTCTGCTGCACGCTGTTATTCTGTTGCATAAACACGACTGTGGGCCATGCGAGGCCCACATAACACACGTCCTCGCCATCATGCAAGCCGGTGAAATGAACTTCAGCAAGGATGAAGTGTGGGAGGCCATATATGAAAGCATACCCTGACTTGGCACATTGTTTTACTGACAAAATTGATGAGCTAAAGAAAAAGCTCGCATACCATGAAAACGGTATATAATGATGTGCACTGCGAACTAGACATGGCCCAGGAGAAAATATGCAATCGCGAATTGTGTTTAGACGAGATGCAATCGCAACTCAAAGAGCAAGCCATGCAGCTAACTGAGCTGCACAAGAAGGGCCCTCAGACCCTTCCCCAGATGGTGGCACAGTCATCTACTTCATCCCAACCAGCTGTAGCCATACAGCCACAAGGAGATGGCAGTGAGCTGTTGCGATCACCACCTCCCACTTCACCCTCATGGGCGCACCTCATAATGGGGACAGATATCCCAATCTGGCCCATTCAGAAGCCAGGGATGCCCTCACCCCCACCAGGTCATGCAGACACTAGTGACCTGATAACAGGTGCACCGGTACTTTATAAAGTACCACCGTTCAAACCATGGGATGGCACGTCCACAGAAGATGATGATAACGTCATCCACATGACTCCTTCGAAGGACCCATCCAAGCGTGCACTGAAAAAGCGCAAACTACAGAATGAGATTGCCCCTGCCATGGGTGATCCACCATATTCACAGATGGGGATGATTCCCTGTCCAATCGGCAAGGCGCCTGCACCCTGCGTGCACACTAGGAGCACATGGTACAACATGTGCGCTATTGATAGCCCTCTGCTATTGAATGAATACGAAACAGGAGTTTTAATCCCGTATCCTGAGCATACTCCCACTCAGAAGAGGGCTGTGGCTCACATTAAAAAGAGCCACAAAGAAAGCACCTGGGTGGAATGCTTTTCAGTCCACCCCGACACTCCTGCTGACTTGAAGTCAGCATTAATGCTCAGGATTTACAATCCAGAAGGACTCCCTGCAGCAATCAGGGAAGAAACAGATGCGTCGCTAATCCTGAGCGACATTGATGTCTGGGTATGGGTCAATAAGATCACCCCCCAGACTGACAGCCTTGTCTTTAGGACAATGCTAGAGGCAATATTTTCCCAGAAGGGAAAATGGGAAAGCCTCATAGGAGCTCAGTGGTGCATGCCACAAGGGAATGGGGATCTCAGATCCTCAGCACCAAACAAGTTTGGTTGGAGCAGCAACACCCAATCCACTAGTGAGAAAGATATCACGTTGTGGCTGGGCCGTCATGGGGGAGTCGACCCCATCCGCGCCACGGACTTACTTGAACCCTACTATGAGAGGGTGAGCTCTAAATTGCGCTTTAGTAAAGCAGTGCAATCAGCACAACAGTGTGCCGTGGAATGCAAGGCATTCAGCCTTGCCAATGTACCTGGCCCAAAAGGAAAAGGTAAAGCCACAGAGAGGAATACTTCCTCCATGCCACTACGCATGCTGAAACTGTTCTGGTTCTAACTTATGGATCCAGAGTAGTAGAGAGTACCACATTCCAAAATGTGAATTCAACACCAATAGTGTGCTCGAGCATCTTGGTAAGGTTTGTCAAGATAAGTTCGCCACACACTACCAATGTTTCATTCACCACTACTTGTATTTCAAGAAGGGTACGATGTTGATAATACCAACACCTGTACATACATGTGTTGATATCGTATCTGTATCGGATACGTACATGTCATAAAGGATATATGAACATATATGACTATAATTACCATATATATAGATAGTTCCCTTAATATTAAGGGAATGTGGGAGGGGGAGTCCGGCTTTGGTACCCCTCCGGTTATTACAGAATCTGTAACATTATTTGTCTATGAAATAGGTAATGGTCGTCAGTGGTCTTTGTTTAGTTCCACAGGACTCAACCCCTTACGAACCCCTTAGGAGACCTTTCGATAGTACAATTGTAACACATAACTGAACATTGTACGAACAAAATAAATTATACCGGGTCTATACAAAGTTTCGATCTGTAGGTACCTTTTTAATTTTACAAGTATCGTACATAAGGTATAATAGTGTCTTACAAAAGACGTACGTGACCTTTTTCCGGTATAACACTTGTGTAGGACACTATTATACCTTATGTACGATACCCACAAAACTAAGAAGTTACCTACAGACCGAAACTTTGTGTAGACCCGGTATAATTTATCTTGTTCGTACAATGTTCAGTTATGTGTTACAATTGTACTATCGAAAGGTCTCCTAAGGGGTTCGTAAGGGGTTGAGTCCTGTGGAACTAAACAAAGGTCACTCACCCCTACTCCCTAAGTAAAGGTGTAGATCTCCTAAAGATAGGAGTATCTAAAGCCTCCACAGTTGGAACTCTAGAAGTAACGGTCAATTCGATCATGAACATGATCACCGTCATTTCGATGAGGGTTATCTGCCTCGTCGACGTCACGGACATCCGTGGCACAGCCACTGATATAGTGATATCAGTTATA
>MU134605.1:70127-105591 GCA_015039355.1 Ramaria rubella
GCAAAGAAGTCGTTTGACAAGCTTCCAGAACGCAAACCATGGGATCATGCCATTGAGTTAGAACCCAGAGCCAACCCCTGAGCCTCACCCAAGGTATACCCCTCTCCCCAGGAGAGCAGGCTGAATTGGAAAAATTCCTCAAGGAGAATTTGAGCACAGGACGCATCCGACTGTTGAAGTCACCAATGGCCTCACCAGTGTTCTTTGTCAAAAAGAAAGATGGTGCCCTATGGTTCGTCCAAGACTATCGAGTGCTGAATGCAATGACAATCAAGAATCGCTACCCTCTTCCTTTGATTTCCAACCTTGTCAACAGCCTACAAGGGGCCCACTACTTTACTAAGCTTGATGTTCATTGGGGCTTTAACAATGTCAGAATCAAAGAGGGTGATGAGTGGAAAGCGGCATTCAGGACAAATCGGGGACTGTTTGAACCTCTAGTGATGTTCTTTGGCCTCACTAACAGCCCTGCCACTTTCCAGACTATGATGAATGGCATCTTCCATGACCTCATTGCTGAAGGTGTTGTATGCATTTATCTGGATGACATTCTGATCCCTTCAGAAGACCTAGAAAGTCACCACAAAGTCGTATGGAAAGTGGTACAGCGTCTCAGAGAACACAAGCTTTATTTGTGTCCTGACAAGTGTGACTTTGACAAGACCAAGATTGAATACCTAGGTCTCATCATCTCTCATGGGAAAGCCGAAATGGATCCTGTCAAGGTTGCTGGTGTTGCTGAGTGGCCAACACCTAACAATAAGAAGGAGGTGCAGTTGTTCCTTGGTTTTGCCAACTTCTATCATCAATTTATTGAGAAGTTCTCACACCATGCACATCCAATGTTTGACCTGCTTCGCAAAGACACTCCTTGGACATGTGGACCCTCACAGCAGGCTGCCTTCAACACTATAAAGAGATTGGTAACATCTGCACCCATCCTTGCATTCCCAGATGACAACCTCCCATATCGTGTCGAAGCAGATAGCTCTGATTTTGAAACAGGTGCTGTTCTTTCCCAACAGTCCAAGGTCGATAACAAATGGCACCCCATAGCCTTCTTCTCCAAGAGTCTCAGTCCGGTTGAGTGCAACTATGAGCTCCATGACAAGGAAATGCTCACCATCATGTGTGCCCTTGAAGAATAGCAACACTTCCTTGAGGGGGTGAGGTATCATATCAAGATCTGGACAGACCACAAAAATCTCGAATATTTCCGCACAGCCAAAAAGCCCAACTGTCGCCAAGCCCACTGGTCTCTTTATCTGTCTTGGTTTGACTTCAATCTGTACCATCGTCCTGGCAAGACAATGGGCAAGTCAGATGCACTCTCATGCTGACCTGATCATGGCACTTACTCAAATGACAATGATAATTTGCTTCTCCAACCAGAACTCTTTGTCATCCACGCACTGGAAGGACTAGAGTTTACAGGAGAAGAACGTGACATCCTGAGGGACATTCGTAATGACACCAAGGAGGGAGAGCTGGAGGAGTTGGTTGCACGTGCTGCTAAGGAGCTTCGCAAGACTACTGGGAAGTCTGTGAAGTCATCAGAGTGGGGTGAGAGGGATGGTACACTTCTGTTCTGTGGAAAGGTATATGTCCCTGATCAGCATGACTTACAACGTCGAATTGTCTCCCAACATCACGACACTTGTATTGCTGGCCATTCTGGACATTTTTAGTGGAAAAAATGTGAGAAAAATGCTTGTTCCTCACAGAACTATTCATAGCCTCACATGTTCTCGCTGAAATTGGAAGCTACAAAAAGGCGTGTGACCTATGTCTATGCACCAAGGCTCAGCGTCGATTGCCTGAAAATCGGAGAACATACACACTCTGGACATTCCTGAGCAGCATTGGGAAACAGTCACTGTAAAATGCATGAGGGAAATCCCTGAGTCGCATGGGTACAATGCTGTGATGGTTGATGTGGATGCCATATCCAAACATTCTCATTTCATCCCCACCTTGACCAGCAATGACAGAATTGGGAGCCTCTCATCTCTGCTTTAGGGATCATGTTTGGAGACACCATGGCCTACCATCCTGTGTGGTTTCATGACCGAGGTACACAGTTTGTCAGTGAGTTCCACTCGTGAGCTATACAGACTTATGGGTATCGAGGTGGCTGCCTCCACTGCATACCACCCACAGACCAATGGACAGACAGAACGTGTCAACCAAGAGCTGGAGCAATACCTCTGTCTATTTGTGAATGAGCGACAGGATGACTGGGATGACCTCCTACCCCTTGCAGAGTTCCAGTACAACAACCATGTTCACTCATCCACAAAAGAAACTCCCTTCATGCTTGACTCTGGTTGCCACCCACGCATGGGCTTTGAACCTCACCAGCAGCCATCTAGGAGAGAAGCTGTGAATGAGTTCAAACAATGAATGGCTGACTCCCTGTCTGAAGCCCGAGCTGCCCTTGTAAAGGCAAAAGAGGATATGGCTCAATACTATAATCATCGTCGTGAGCCAGCCCCTACCTTTGTTCCTGGTGACAAAGTCTTCCTAGATGCAAGCAACATTAGCACCACTCACCCCTCTAAGAAATTGTCACATCAGAATCTAGGCCCATTCCTAGTGGAACACAAGGTCAGCTCCAATGCTTACCGTCTTCGACTCCCCAAGTCTATGAGTCACCTCCACCCTGTCTTCCCTGTGGTGAAGCTCCTCCCAGCCCCTCCAGACCCCATTCCTGGTCAGAAAGCTCAACCCCCACCTCCCCCAGTCCTTGTAGGGGAAGATGAGCATTATGAGGTTGAACAGGTTTTGGACAGTCAATTCCACCATGGGAAACTCCAATACAAGGTCAGGTGGAAGGGTTATGGGTATGAGCATGATGAGTGGATTCCTGAGACAGATTTAGCAGCCCCAGACCTCATTGCCGACTTCCACCTCCTCCATCCTGGTGCCCCTCATCGCATTCATGCTGCAGATTTCAACACCTTCTGTCAAAAAACACCTGTCCCTCCAGTAGGTCTCAGTGTGTCGGGACAACACACTCTAGAAGGGGGGTGATGTAAGGGGAACCCCTCATATTCTTCTTTTTATTCTTCTTCCCCTATCCTCCTCTCTTATTCATGTTCACCTCTTCTGTCCCCATTTCCCTTTTATCTCTCTTTTCTCCCTGTTGTTTCTATCTAATATTACCATTTCCTTCCTCCCCTCCTCCTTCCTACTCACTTCTACAGCTGGCGCTTCTATTCAGGATTTAAGCGCCCGATTACATGTGCAAGTTGGAATCTACCTGGGCTACATCATAGGTCACGTGACTTCCATTTTAAGCGCTCAAAACATTCAGTCAGTTCAGAGTCTTTCCTTAGTTAGTAGTCACTTTGGCAGTGGGAGTCCTTAGGCTTTTCTCTTTGGATTCCCATCTGCCAGCGTTCAGTGTGATATTCCACTTCCCCTGGAGGTTGCCCTTATAATCATCCCTCAGCTTCTCACGGTGCTTTTGAGCCCTTGCATTCAAAGCTTCAGTAGGTGGTTGTGGTAGTTGTGGTGCTACTTCTTCCTTAGCCTTGTGAGTGGCTGGAGCATGAGGTTTGTGTGATACAGTTTCCTTGTTGGTCCGATTACCACCTCTAGTATGGCGAATGTTACCATCTGCATCTTCCTGAGCAATACGTAATATTGCATCATCATAGATAGGCCATGTCCATGTTGCATGCAATCGAGGTCCCATAGCAGGAGGCTCCTGGTCATCCAGTACCACCAAATTAGACACAGGTTGCACCATTGACACAAAGAGCGAAAAATTGTAGGGGACTCACCGCTCCTTGAGCAGTCATTATATTCCCTCTGTGAATATAATTATGGTAGAAAGAGATGGAATATGCTAAAATAGGTTCCATGGTTACTGTGAAATGTGTGATCAGTACATGTTTGAAACATGGCAATGTCACTTGCTATGTGGCTTTCATGAGCCGATCACACATACAGCACTGCCTCAACCCCCGGTATTCAATAGGAACACCAATGACAAAAAGCTGCTTACCTTAATTCCAAAGATCCATAATTGCACCATGGGGTCGGAAGGGGTATGTATACTTTGTCGACATTGTGGATGGGAGGGAATCTGAAGGTTGCGCTGCAAGGTTTACATAAGGCATCACAGTTGATGGCTGAGCCGGCTGAAAGCCGGCTCTACAACCAAACCAAATAATTAGATCCAGCTTTTTAGTAATCGCTCGGTTTAGCTAAATAGCGGCTCAGCAGGCGGCTTAGCCTAAGCCCAGCCAAACCAGCGGCAACACTAAGTATTGGCATAATAGATTAGGCACTGGAGCTGGTGGCCATGGTCATAAGAGGAGCGACAGAGTCCAGGAGCTTCGAGAGGTCTCATTGCTGACACATAATTGTATCGGCTGATAGGCAGTCCACATACACACAAATTATCAAACATAGAGCTTAAAATCAACACTTTTCTAACACATTAGTATCGGAGCTCAGCCCCAAAATTGGCCGTTTACTGACACACCCGTATTGAACCTCTACCGGCATTAATGGGGGGTTCGGAACAAGCCCATTCTCCGGTTCAAACTCCGTAAACTCAGTGGTGATGGTGAACAACTCATTACATAACTGGAACCGTTCGGCCGCGGTTAGGCGCCCATAAATCTCCAGCTGTGATTTGTCAGCCTCTAGGGTCTTTTTGTTTCACCTGCTCAGTTTTCCGTGGGCTGTTATAACAGCTGGTTACCATGAGGATCACCCAAAAAATTGAACAAGCTCGCAAGGATGATAAAATCTGGTGGTCTTTCGAGTATTTTCCACCCCGTACGGCACAGGTGAGAGCACACGAACACATGGCACCACTTCCCTGACCAGTGCTAGGGCCTTCAAAACCTATTAGATCGCATAGAGCGTATGAGGGCCTTAGGTCCTGAATTTATCGACATCACTTGGTACGTGGCCCGTTCTTCGCAAGCATTTCATCTCAACCTGGTGTAGGAACGCGGGCGGACGAACCTCAGACTTGACGTCTGAGCTGGTCAAGACATGTCAGGGTTTGATAGGTATTGAGACTTGCATGCACTTGACATGCACCAACATGCCTAAAGAGAAGGTGGACATTGCCTTACGGGTACGAACTTCGTCAACGGGCGAGAATAACTCTTTGAAATATCTGTGTAGGAAGCCAAACAACATGGTTGTCGAAACATCCTGGCGCTCCGAGGAGACCCTCCTGCTGGCCACGACGAATGGCAAGCCGTGGATGGCGGGTTTATGCATGGTATTGATCTCGTCCGTCACATCCATGCGGAATACGCCGACTATTTCGACATTGCTGTACCGGGATTTCCGCAACATCAGCTTCTTCCTCCAGAAGAGCGTGAGCAAGAAATGCGTTGGCTTAAAGAGAAGGTGGACATGGGTGTCGATTTTATTTTCACACAGATGTTTTATGACGTCGACGTGTTCGTCGCCTGGGTCAAGGCCGTCCGTGCCGCTGGAATTACCGTGCCTATAGTGCCTGGTATTATGCCAATTCAGACTTGGAATGGTTTTCAACGAGCGACCCAGCTTGCTAAAACTGTAATACCCCAGCCGATTCTCGAGGCCCTAGAGCCGTATAAGAATAACGACGAGAAGGTGAGAGAAATAGGGACTAAAATAGTCGCGGATATCTGTCGTCGCATTATCAAGGAAGACGTTGGTATTAAGGGCCTCCATTTCTATACTATGAATCTAGAGCGAGGCACAAAAATGCTTCTGGAAGAGCTCAACTTTGTACCCCGTGTGGAGACCATAAAACCCCTGCCATGGCGCCAAGTGAGTCATGCTGTTATTCTTGTTTGCAATTAGTGCTTAATCACGCCTGTAGTCTCTCACCCCCAATCGCCGTCAAGAAACCATCCGACCTATCTTCTGGGCCAATCGCACTAAATCGTACCTGTCACGTACAGAGAACTGGGATGAATATCCCAATGGTCGTTTTGGAGATTCGCGTAGTCCGGCATATGGTGAATTGGATGGCTATGGCGTGTGGATCAAACAATCCGTATGTGTACATCATATCGTAGCGGCATTTTTGGTACTAAAGTTGTTCCGCAGAAAGAAGAGGCGCATCAGCTTTGGGGCCAACCACGAGCTATTGAGGAGATTGCTAAGCTCTTCTCGAGCTTTTGTCTTTCTACACTATCCGCCCTCCCATGGTCAGATCAGGCCCCGGCCTCGGAGACGACCACTATTGGCCCACAGTTAGCGAAGATGAATAACTACGGCTTCTTCACCATCAATTCGCAACCTGCAGTCAATGGCGCTCCCAGTGACCACAAAATCTTCGGATGGGGTCCTGCGAATGGTTATGTATACCAGAAGGTCTGTTTCTTTCACGTGCTCCGATCTGTGCTGATGTTCTTCACCTTTAGGCGTACCTGGAGTTTTTCGTATCTCCTGACCTGCTCTCAGCGTTGCTCCCTCAAATTGAGCGCGATCCTCAAATTACTTATTATGCCATCAACAAACGTGGTGACTTAAAAACTAACACCCACTCCGAAGGGCCCAATGCTGTCACGTGGGGCGTTTTCCCCGGAAAGGAGGTTGTCCAACCAACGATTGTGGAAGCTGTCAGTTTCATGGCCTGGAAAGTGCGTGCATTGTTGCTATTTCCTGCCGCCGCTAATCAGTTCTCAACACAGGATGAGGCATTTGAGCTCGGGTATCAATGGGCCAACGTTTACGACCCAACTTCGCCGTCACGTAACTTGATCCGCGACATGATGGACACCTTTTTCCTCGTCAATGTAGTTCACAACGATTTCAAAGATGCACAGGCGATATTCCAGCCTTTCTTCAAAGTCGGTGCTGCACACGGGCTACACGTCGCAGAATTAATCAACGGCAAACGACGTCTGGCCGTGAATGCGAACTAAACTGTATCCATACCACCACCTTTGTTTTACACTTCTCATGCTTCTCTTTTTTATCTTCGGATCTATTCCTTCTTGCATCTTCGGGTTCAACCCCCGTCGCCAATGTGCCACTTGCAGACAGACCCATTTAGGGTGTAGGTGCGCGAAACCTACACCACGTTTATTCCGGCATCCTTCATCCATCTTGCATCAACTGCATCGCATTATCATCCTGCATCCAACTGCATCTGTAGCCTCCAATAGGATTCAACCCTTGGTTCGTTCCGATGACCTTCCATTGTACAGTCCATATCCGCACTTGAAAAAAAAGATATTAATGTTGTTCCTGACAAGGTACATAACATCGGTACATAGACTATCAGAATTATGCCTTCATTGCCATAGATAACCTGGATCCGCGAAAAAGAAATCTGCCGTAGGAGGCGGAGGACCCGCCACCAATGAACTGGGGATTTCTACTTTCTCACCTGAGAGGTCTGGTAAAATTTTCAGAATAGGGAATATTTAGGGGCTGTAAATACACACTGAGTAGTTTGATCTTCAGCCCAATCTCGGTGAGTGCATGTACGAAGCCTGCAGTTTCCTGTGTCGCAACATGTCCTCCATCTCGTCTCAACATGTTCAACCCGTCCGTCCAATCTGCCCACCGCGACGAATCCGTAGCGACCTGATCCGCAAGGGATCCATCCCGGGTACTAGTACTATACAAAGAGAATGATAGTGGTGATGCCACGGGAGCAGACGTCGGAGGTAAGTCACTATCACGTAGGATATTTGGTGGCAGCGCGCATGTCCCAATACCAACCTCAGCAATTTGGGCAATTTCGATCCGTTCGGGCAGATCTTCCATCCCCGCGCGAACAGGAAACTTTACTGCACTGTCAACGTAATGTATGTATTTTGCGCCTTTATCCTTAAAATAAATATATTTGTCATCGAACTTAAACGGGCGTGTAGAGAACATACTAAGCGCATGAAACGCCATGGTCTGTTTGGCCGCCGTGGAGCTTCTCGTGTGACAGCAGATGAGATGGGAGAGGCATTAACAAACCAGGCGCCTTGCATAAGGCATTGTATTCTTTGCTGCCGCACAAATTCATACGATTCTTTCCAAAGCTTTGCCCGCAAGTTCCTTTACATATGTATTGATAGTGAGCTCACAGTCAGTGCAGGCTTTGGTATGAAATACGTACCTTACGGGTACCTTGCTCAACAGATCATCTTCCATCTCAAGTTCTTTCATTTGTCGATCACGGACTTCCCGGTATTCGCTCTCAGCAAAGTTTGTCTCCACCTCGTGCCAGGGGCGAGTGCTTTCGTCACGGAGAGCAACTTTCACTCTAAAATCCATACACGGCGATAAGCATGTGGGCAGAAAGAAGACGGAGAAAATACCGACTGGCTACGGACTAAAGCAACCACGCGGGTGAAGTCGCCTGCCGCGGCACCACTCTCATTCCACATCCTAGAGTCCAACTGTCAGTACGAATGTTGCCGCTTGCCATTTCCTTAAAAGATGGTCGCTAACCGTAGAAAAAACTTGGTTGCAAGGGTGTGAACCTTATTAAAATTGAGGAAGAACGGTTGGAAATGTGTTGACGTCGAGTCTGTATATAATTAGCAATGGTCTACGAGCCAAGAGTGCTGACGCACAACCCGGAGCGAAAATTGCCCAATGCTCGGCAAGCAACTCAACGACTTCGTTGGAGGCTTTTGCTACGGGACATCGCCGTTCAACAGGACGACTCACTTGCTCCAATACCACCTGGTTCGAAAACTAGTTAACATATGGTGGCTTCGTCGTTATATCACTCATACCTTGGAGAAATAATCAGGGTCGCTGAGCACTAGGTTTTTCTGGGTTAAGCAAAGTTCTATCAGCCTCTGTGCCTACGGTCGTGATGTATCTCCACTGACCAAGCAATCCAATCCTAACACACCGACTTCCGCAAATTCTTTTCGCATGTCCTCAGTCTCAAAACCAAGCCGTCTCCAGCGAAATACCTCCCCATTCTCAAACAGCTCGGGTAGCTTTGAGCTGGACCAAATGAATCGCAGTGCTGCGTCGTGCCTGGTGTCTTGTGTTGGATCGACAACTGTGGTCTTGCGCCGAAATGTTACACGCACAATGTTGGCTTGGAAATCGAGAATCGAGGAAGTCAAATCTTCAATCGTATGCGACGACATCAGGCGCTGCGGATCATTGAGGACGAGGAAGGAGAGCATGGGCATAGGATAAGATGATGATCGATGCGTATAAGGGTACGTACCACGACAGCCTTGCGCACATTTAAGCGTTCAAGTTCAGATGTAAGATCCTCCCACCGTGCATCGGTGGCGTGGGACAAAAGGGAATTTATCAACATCATTCTGAAGAGGTACGGATAATAAATACATCATCAACGCTCATTGAACAGACTCACGAATTAAGTCCCATGACACTATCAGGGCTTCCTAGACGCCCCACCACAATTTCAAGTAAACCCCGCTGACGTCTCATTTGTTCATACACGCAGTCAAAACCGTATCTGTATACGCTGCCTATGGAAAATGTAAACAGCGTCATTTAGATAATAGAGCGACGCACCTGGGGGAGCTGTTGGAGGTCGAGTCGAACTGCTCGCCATGATTGGCCCTGGCGCAGAACGAGGGTCTGCTTCCACAAGTTTTTTGAGAATGGCAGTTGCTGGGCGGCATACATTAATGAGGTTTTGTGGAGCGGCCAGTATCTGGACTACAGTGGATATAAAGTCATCTCCAAGATTGGACCATCCATAATCAAGCTCCATGAGGTTTTGCATGGCTGTCAGGGCATACTTTAACAATTATCAATATAAAATTCCTAGTATAAGAAGAAAGTAAGCTTTACAGCCAATGTATTTCCGTGGCTGACTGATATCACGTCCATAAGTTCGTTCAAACCTTCGCGGCCCAAGTATGTTTTCGCAAACTCTTCTTCCTATAGACTACTTAATTCGGCTAGCTGTTTGTGAGCAATGGGTGGGCGCACCCGGATCAATTTTTGGAGTGAAAACAAGGTAAGACGCAAGGTCCTCTCGTCTCGCATGCTCAATTTATCCACAATCTCAATTGCTTCAATTTTTGGCGCACTCACAAGACTGTTCATGATGAGAAATAGTGAGATCTGACGGAAATATCAAGTCTCACCGCAGGTTAGATTTCTGTTTAATCATTTTCCGCAAGTTTTCATCTGTAACTAATTCGTCTGAATCGTCACGGAGGGCATATAGAACATGGGGTTCCTGGATCTTGAGGTTTGAACAGAGCTGCTTGACAACATCCTGCACTGTCTAGAACACCACATCGTGAGCCCTGCTCACGATAGGTCTGACAGTTCGAGCTCACAAGTGATGGGTCGATTCTAGCTCTGACCTAACTCCAGAATGTGAGTCAAGCAAGGGGATTGAACGATGAAACGCACAGTTTGGCCCTCCTTTGTTGTGACACTATTCGTTGGAACCAAAATCGAACGGCGGGTCTGATGTGGCGTGACGGGAGAGCGTAGCGAAGTCGGACTTTGCATAGACATGTCCTCGTCAGAGTATTCTGCCATGGCAGTTAGTCAAAGTTCAACGATAAAACAGGTGGGGGTTGTCGAAAGATTAGAAAAATATCAACAACCCCAAGGAGGCGGCTTGGTTGAGCCTGCATGCAGCTCATCATGCAACACAGTAACGGTAATCAAAGACTCACACGTTGGAAGGGGTAAGGCTGGGTCAGGCTGGTTGGAGCTGAATCGCCTGCAAAAGATCGTTGCCTTCGGCTCAATCGACTGGGTACTGTCGGCTCACTGCCTATCGCAAATTCGTCTTAGACGCCCATCACACTCGGACTTTGAATTGAGCGGCGAATGATCTCGATTCAAAAGACAAAGGACAGTGGGCATGTCATTTGGAGCTGCTACTGACGAAAACTGCAAATATCTACGGTAATATAAATACATAAAAACAGAATATCCACAATAGACAGTGGAGGTGTAAAGACTCAAGGTTGAAGTTGAATATTCGGTTGCCGATGATCACAGGTGCCCGATATCGTTTTCAAAAACTCCGTGTTCAGGGATACGGACTATGCACCAAGTAAACACCCCAGGCGCCCCCAGCAGGGAGCAGAGGGTTCCTGAGCCTGAACTTGGTGCCTGAGCTCTCCTGGCTTGAGTCAGCTATCGATCATGCGACTTCGTGCCATAGGCAGCCCACGTCTGCCATATCATTGGCTTAGAGCCATGTTTATGAATGACAAATGAGGAGGGCTGGTTCCAAGTGGTGTCTTAAATAGATGGAACTTAGTTTATGAGCATAATTAAGGTCAGAATTACGGTTTCATGTTACTTATGTATGTACTTAGTCACAAGGCCTCGAAGCTCTTCAGACAACAACTTCAGACAGAGGGAAAAAAAGCAAGTTTCAACAGCAAACCGATAAGTATTAATATGAATCAATTAGCCGACAGAAAAAGCACTAGCATAATACTATAAGAGATAAAGAGGAGAGCCATATGTAACAGCAGTAAAGCATAACAATAACACGAAATGTATTTGTTTTTTTGGCTTCAAGTTTCTATAAAAACAGTACCATACCATGGAGGGACTATAACGAAGGCCATCGTAAACCGACCCAAACCTGATATTCTTTGATTGATCTGGTGAAGCTTTAGTTTAGTCTCTTGACGTATTGACGGAGGCCCAAGAGCACCGAAAATGACATTCTTTCTAGTCATGGACACCGACTCGGATTCCTTACGCAGATTGCAGGTCATGCAGGAAATAGTGCGCTAGACAATTGTGCTAAAATGTTTTAGTTAGCAAATATGACTACCAGTACCGCTGCCAACGTGAGGGTCGGCCAGACTATCCAGTGATTCTGCCGGGTAATGCGTAAGCGAACCTTTGAAGCAAAGACAGCTGAAACATCATAAGTAAGTGGATCAGGTAGGTAGAACAAGAGCAGCAAATTTTCTTTAGTCGAGTTGTAGCTCAGCTTCTAATTCAACTCCGCGAGTATTGCCCTTCACCCACGCTCGATGCAGTCCACGACGAGCTAGACCTCTTCATCATCAACCACGTTCCTCCATGTCGTTTGGTAAGTATCTTATTAACCCAAAGCAGCAGCCATGAAATAGTTCTGCTCTTAACCTTAGATACAGAATCTTCCTTGGCCATTGAGGCCGATGCTGCACAGCACGCAGAACCTCAGCCACAGCTACAGTCACACTCTATCACCCTCATGAATCTCGCCATTACCGACTATTGCGAGACGCTTACTTCAGAACCGCCGCCCGAACTCACCAACGATACTCCTGTTCATCTTGAAGTTGCAGAGGTTCTAGAGCCGGAGCCGGAGGCAGACGCGCAGATACTCGAGGCTCTCAGGAGTCCTAAGGACAGGCTGTTTGTACTCAAACTTGGTGAGAGCATGGAAAGTCTCATCCAGGACCGCTAGTGCGTGGCTCGTGCTTCCTTTGAAACCAACGTGCTTATCGTGTTGTTTAGTATTCGAAATAGAGCCGAGTTGACCCCTGCAAGCACTTATCACAAACTGCTTGTCCATCGCTGTGCCGCTTACTATAAACTTACTCCGGAGACCGAGAGCGGTTCGAAGGGGATCGCCATTGTCGTTACGTCCGAAAGTCGAATGCACGTGCAGTTTGCATTTCTCTTTGTCGCATTCCCCGCTTACAAATTTCCTTATACAGACCATCGCGTCGGGTGGCAGACCTCGTCCCACCCGACGATGCACCCCTGCCAACCTTCAAGATCATGCGTCGTACTCCTCAGCATCGCACACGCTCCAAAACATCATCTCAGACCGGGTCAGGAAATGATGATAGCTTGCCTGGTACCGGCGATGTGTCCGACGGAGACCCATCTGAGGCAGGTTCGTCACGCGGTTCGCGCAAGAAACCCCTCACCATGTCCGAGCGCCAGGCTCAGTATGAGGAGGCAAGGTCTAGAATATTCAAGGATCTGGAGGACAAGGAAAAGGCTAAGGCGCAGGACATGAGCGCTAGTTCCTCCACCCTAAGTTTACTCAGTGTCGGTAGCTCATCTGGTGGTGCGGGAGGTGGTGGGACAAGCAGTGTTGGCGAGAGCTTGGACGATACAGGGAGTGCGGATCGTGAGTGGATCTCTACTGCTAATAAGGACAAAAAAGATGGTACGCGACGAACAAGTAGCGCGGCTTCTGCGAGCTCGAGGAGCCTTAGATCTACAGCTCCTGCATTTAATGCTCACAACCATTCACCAGGATTTATTTATCCGACACTATATGAGCCGACCCCTGCCCCATCTACTTCCTCTTCAAGCTCATACGAGTCTTCTCCTTCGTCCGGCTCTTCTTCACATACGCCTTACCAGCCGACGATGTACCCAGTTTATCAATATGGCGCGCCGGCGTACCTTGCTCCGTTTCCCTACGCCTATTATCCTTATCCTCCACCCCCTCCGCAGCATCCTCCCGAATCATCAGTTGCATCAAACGTCGAAAGTCCCGCTTCAAGCCCCGCAGAAGGCTATCCCCCGCCTGTAGCATTTGTGAACCCTTATATGTGGGGTACACATCCCCCGCCCCCCCCAACACACCATCAGGGCCCGTCACCCACACACAATCCACAACAATCAGGTCATCCCACACAAAGTCATCCTGATTATGGCCATCCACAATATCCACCTGCCCCTTTACATGCATACTCGTATCCCGGTCCTGTCCCAGGCTACATGCACCAACCACTTGCTCCGCCTGGGCAATCGCAATCGCAGCCGTTACTACAATCTCACCAGCCGCAGCCGCATGCTCAACCGCAGACGCATACTCAACCGCAGCCGCCATCACAATCGCAGTCACATGCTTACCCACCTCACCCTACTCGCTCCCAAAGCATGGGCCTACTCCATAATGGGCCAAGATCAAACTCTCACATCAATGGATCAAGCTCTCAGCCACAGTTGTATCATCCTGGTTCATACGAGGGTGGAGTAGCTGTGGGTGGTAGCTCTTCTCTGCCTCGGAATGGGGGAACTCCGGCGCAGAAAAGGATGCCGGCGCGGACCGGCTGGAGTTTCGGACCAGGTGTCGGTGGATCAGGAGTGAGTATGGCGGGAGAGGCTATAGGACCGCGAATGATTACAACTAGGCGGACAAGTAGTGGGAATGGTGGTACAGGAATATTCACGACGAGTAGAACACCTGGGGACGAAACCGCGAGTACTGCGGTAAGTTCCTAATTTTCATCCAAGGGATCGAATTCCAAGAATTCGCTTTTGGCAGTCATCATCTACAAGCTCATCTTCCTCGAGACAGACGTTCACGTCCACGTCTTCAAAACACCCTCTCCCAGCCCGGCCTGACTGGGCTGTCGGTCTTAAGCCACAGCCAACACTACATCACTCCAATTCACATCATTCGTCACCGCGGTCGCATCACGGACATCTTCCTTCTCAGTCGCATGCATATCACCCTCGTCCGCCTATTTCTACGTCACTGCAATCCAACGACTTCCCTCCGCTTACCCTCTCACCTCCCAACAGTGAGAAGCGCCCGGCGCTCGGCGGCGTGTGGGCAGGCTCTTCGACCACACGCAGCATTCTTGGACCATCCCTTGGCCGCTTGAACAACGGGAATAGTATCAACATTCCCATGAACGGACATACAAATGGCAACGGCCTTCTCCTGCCTACTGGACACCAGCAACAAAATACAAGGCTGGATGAACACGACCGCGCCTTCGAGCGACCAGGTCCAAAGGCCGGCGGAGAGCTTTTTAATCCTAATGCGGGCTCGAGCGGAAGAACTAAATCTCCAACGCGGAAGGGGCAGATCTCGCAAGAGCGCGTGGAGAAGGATAAAGACAAGGCAAGCGCGCGGGGTGAAGCGATTGCGAATGCTATTTTAGTAGATCGGATGGTTTCGTTGCGAATAGGGCAAGATGGCGGGGAGCAGAGTAGTTTGTTGACTAGTAGGAGCGGCGAGGGCTCAGCGAGTTGAGATGGGGTTTAGACGCGAGATGTGTTAATAATCATGTTTTTTAGTCTTGTTTGGTATTTTCTTTTCGTACATGCGTGGCACTTGAAGGCACGGCTGTTGTATTCTCACATTGATATTACTATTGGGATCGGTTTTAAAGATCCAACTATTGATATGCACACCGATTTAAAGCTCCGAAAGCACTCGTTGCTCTTGCCATGTTGTTCTCTTCCACCGACCGCTCCTTCCCTTACGGCTCCACGTAAGTATGGAACGTAGCAATCAATTACCCATGGCCAGTGTGAAACTTTATGTGGGTTTTTATTCTTGTCATTCGTCTTTTTCCTTGATGAATTTCTGGATTATATTTGCACGTCAGGCTGAAGTAAGGCATGCTGCCTTGTGAGATGTTAACCCATCGCTTCCTTTTCTGATATGCCTTTTAAACTTTGCTGTTATGTTCCTAAATTCAATTTGTCACTGATCACCTTATAGATTATTTGACAGGGCATTTTTTTCACCATGCAGCCTTGAAACGTCAAAATATCCGAGTAGTATCATCGTAGTAACGCCCTCCAGGCAGGTATAAATGGCAGGGAGCCATTTTTTCTCTCTCTTGCGACGTAACCTCGTCGTGTCTCGTGGAAACGCGCACCATCCTCTTTGATTCCCCAACGATGTGAAGGTATCCCGTCCGCTGCGGGAGACTGTCTCTGACGATGTTCACGCATTCGTAGGATCTAGACTAGTCTATCATCTGGAACCGAAAAACTACCACACATCTCAAAGTCATTATTAAGTGCCAGCCGTGGTTCGATTCGCAAGTCCGACTAGTCAGCGCATGCAATCATGGACTGCTTTGGGCCTTGCGACCTGGTGTTTTTGCTCACTTAGTTGATGCTTCCCCTTCTCTTGCATACGAGACATTTGCTCAGCCCGCTGTTACACCTTATATAAACGTGATTCTGTGGTCTACATGTATTATTTCCTTCAAAACGGGTCTGGCACGTTGGGGAAATAATCTAGTAAACAGACATGGCCTGTGATATACTTACTATCAGATGAGATGTCATTGACTATAAGCAGAAGCTGTGACAGGTTTGTGACCGCGACGCTCGCATGGCTCCGCGTCTGCGTCGTCGTAAGGAAACAGAGGAAGAGGATGCGGCCCTGTTGAAGCTTGGTTCTGGTGTGTCAAATCATGCAATTTGCTACTTCTGCTGAGCATTCGGGAAAGAGTTCAACAATGCTGGTTGCTTGCTGATTTCGGAAGTCAAGTACTTGCTAGAGCATCGCGACGAGTCTAAAGCGCCCCCAGACACGCCGTACGTATCAAACCAAGATGTGGATCAACCGATTTACAAAGATATCTATACAGTGTGTACAATAAAACTTTGGAATACGTTAAAACTTTCACAAGGTTCCAGACTAGCGACTCAGCCGGTGCTGTGCGAGAGTAAAGTGTCTGAACAAGTCTGCGTTCGTGTACCACGCTGATTCTTACTAGCATCCTGCGACGTGAACCTGCGTTGACTCAGTTCGAGACGGCACAGATTGCTAATCTGTGTCCTGTGACCGCCGAGGAGGCCAAAAGTTGTATACCGAGGTGCGCAGTGTCCAATCGCGCGTCGCACGGCAAATCCTCACACTGCTCTAGTCTTGTAAAACTGGACGATGACCGCCTACAAGCACTCCTCGATGAGATCCAGACGATGCGCAAATTCCAAAATTGATCATGGCTGACAGCATGCCTCCTGGACTCTGATGCACCTTATTCGTTATATGATAGCGATTCCCACTACATAGTAGTTGTTAAAATGTATAATAGCGAACATAATATTGTGCAGTGAATGTAGCGACGGAAAGGAGAGTTACAAAATCTGCAAGCAGTTCAAACTCAGCTGAGCTTTGCATGCGGCGCCGAAGTAGGCTAGTCGCTGACGCTGACGACGACCACGCCTCACCCATTCTCCTCTCCACCACTGCCCTAGTCCATAGCAAAGTAAGTAATGCCAGTAGATTCAATCATCTGCATCTTTACTCACCTAGCGTGCTTGTAGTGCAACCCTCTGAGCTCGAGATTCGCCGCGAGGTCGAAGCTCTGAGGGATATCAAGCGTCGTTCCTCAGCTCAAGGTGGCCCAGGAGCTATCCCACTTGACCCAGATCTTCCTGAACTCCCTCCCTCGCCTTCATCTCCTCTCGCCTCCCCAACCTGGGGCGGCTCAGACGACCCTCAAGAGTCTGATGTCACTGAAGATCCCTCCCATCTTTTCTGGGTTCCAGCGCGCTTGCATCCTGAACTTGCACCGGGCGAGTTCAGAGCTTTTCTCAAGGAACATGCCAGGGATGGCGGTGCGGCCTTACAGCGTGCCAATTCCGCGTCTTCCTCGTCCTCGTCTGGATCGCCTCTCGGTCGCAAAAAATCTATGCTTAGCAGACAATACCGCCCTGAGGAATCCGACGGTGTCGAGGAAGAACATGTCGTAATACCTATTCGAAGGAACAAAAGCAGCTTTTACTCGAATCCTGCGCCACAGCTCACGATCAGCGATCTTCAGAAGCTCGAGGAGCTCGCCGAGGAGGCATCGAAGAGCGACGACCCAAGCAAGCTTAGAAGCATGCTCCGCCGCAGTTTGAGTCTCAACGTGTCTCCCTCACGTACGCTAGCCATCCACCTATGCTCTTGCTCTCCCGCTGATGGTAGCCGCATGTAGTCCTCAATCAGACGGACGACATGCCAGATGAAGACGAGGCTGACTCCCCCATCATTGTTCCGCGTCCTGGCCAAATTCTCCGTCGTGCGGCGCGCACCAAAATCCGCAAGCCAGGTTTGCAAGGTGACGGCGGTGGCCATCGATTTCCTTCTACGCGACGCGGCGCAACTCGTGCACAAACCATCGGAACCTCTGATGGGAGTGAGCACGATCATGATGAATCATTTTCTCTCCCGCACGCGATCTCAGTCGAACTTCAAGACGAGCGACCCCTCTCATATACCGATGAGGCATTCATATTTGATTCGTACGCTGATCGCCGTGATTCTTTGACATCATCAGGGTCGCACGATCGCTCTGATGACGACTCACGCGAAAATCGATATTCGTCCTCACCTCCACCTATTCTGCTGCCTGTGGGCCCATCAACATCACCTCCTCAGGAACCTCCACCACCTTCCTCCTCTCCACCTCCCTTATTGCACCAACCAACACCCCAACGACATCTTCCCATTCCCGTCACATCCGGTCTTACATCTCCTTCCCGAACACCGTCGCCGTCATTTTCGGACACTGGGTCGACAGAAATCGTTGCTCCATCAGCACTCACACCTGCCACACAGAATAATGACGTGCCTATTCCGGTGAGCGAGAAGTCGCCACCCCAACCTCAGTTACGCTCTCATCCGTCACCTGCCCCCTCTCCCTCGCCATCCCGTAAGGAAAAGGAAAAGAAGGGCAAACTATTCGGCAAATGGGGTGCAAAAGAAGACAAAAAGAAGGGCGCCAAAGGTGAGAGTGCGCGCGAAAAGGAGTTGCGGGAACGAGAGAAGGAAAAAGAGAAGGAGAAGGAATCTGGTTTCTTCGGTTCGTTATTTGGCGGGAAGAAGAAGCATGAGGACTCGACAGGACCACCTGGGTTGTTACATGGACATTCTGGCCCTGCGACGGCCGCGGCATTGCTTGGGGCGAGCAAATCCAGCAAGTCATACGTCCCTTCACCTTCTCCCCAGCTTGCTGGCGCATACTCGCGTTATCCCATTCACGTTGAGCGTGCGGTGTATCGTTTAAGTCATATCAAGCTAGCAAATCCCCGTCGGCCACTATACGAGCAAGTATTGATTAGCAACCTTATGTTTTGGTACCTTGGTGTCATCAATAAGGCGCAGAATGGTGGCGGGGTCAATGTGGGGACAGGCGCAGGGGCGGGAACGGGTGCGGGTGCAGGTGCGGGTGCGCAAGGTCAAGGTCAAGGGCAAGGGCCCGAGGTAGCCCAACTAGAGAAAGAGAACCAGGAGCGCGAACAGAGGGAGCGTGCTGAGAAAGAGCGGCAAGAGAGAGAACGAGAGCGCACAGAGCAGAACAAGCGCGAAAGTGGGCGGAAGGGTAGTTTGACCAAGGCCCCAAGGCCAGGAGGAGAGGGAGGCGGCTCTCGGAGAGCGGAGATGCCAGTACGAGGACCACAATATGAGTCTCAGCATTGGGCGATGGAGCAGGAGTACGGTTATGGGGTAAGCTCAAACTCCGGTCCTTCTTCATCGCCACCGATACGCACGGGATCTGCTCCCCCAGCACCGATGGCAGGTTCTTCAGGATACCATCAATACAATAACCATCGCATGTCGCAACAGTCGATGATGCAGGGTAGATCGGGCTCGCCGCCTAGACACCATCCTGTGCAACACGCCCCCATGCAGCCGGGGCAGTATTATTACAACCATATGTTGGACGGCCACATAAACAATCAAGTTCCACAAGCTGGTATACCGTACTCTCTACCTCCGGGGGCGATGCCTCCACTCCCGATCGATCCTTCTTGGAGTTCTCCGCTGGGCTCTCAGCCCATCTCCCCAAACTCATCTTCGCAGAATGCATATGCGTACGCTCCGCCACACTCTGCATCTGCTGGGCAGCCACAACACCAACAGACACCCCCGCGCCGGACGCGCTCACCGCCACCAAACCACTTGGCTAACCCGGGGCACCCAAAGCATCCCACGGCTACGCCTCCAGGGGGAGCCCGTTTACAGGGTCGCTCGCTTTCAGCGACAGCAGCACCGCCACAAGCGCAACAGAATGGCAGACTCAAGAAGAAGCAAGCTAGTGCGGTCGCTGCGCCTACTCGACGGCGCTCTAGCGACGGCGGGGGGGCTTTCGGCGATGAGGATTTGCCGCTCGCAGTATGGCAGCAGCAACAGAGAGCTGGAGGGCGAAGATGACGGACCATAGCGTGACGTGTTTGTTTGTTCTCTTCCATTTCGATCTCATGATCCTAGACTCAGCTCGTGCTCTTTCCTTCCATTTGTTCGCACATTGACTTGCATGCTCAATCCATCTCTACTCTGATCCTTACTCCTCTTATCATACTCAGCTCCCCCTCTCTCCTGCATTGCCTTCCCTCCCTGGACATTGGCGTTTTGGCCCTTATGCGGATATGTAATTTTCCGGGCGAGAATTTATCTCAGGAACGGAGAACAGATTGATTTATCGTATTGGGATAACTTGAGCAGTGGCGGTGTGCATACATACCAGGCTATACAAGAAATGAACGCCACCGCACGATCATGATCACTACGCGTCGGTCACCAGTGTCACACTGTGACAGATCGCGAATGGCCCATGAAAAGACAGACATCGTTGACTTAGCGATTGGGTCAAAGTGGAATTTGACCAACATTTCCTGTACATAGGTAAACTTATCCAGTCAAACTGAAAGGTTGTGAGGCAGGCAGCCTTATTATAATTCCCACGGCCTTAAAACTAAGCACAAACACTATACTTACACAGCACTTCGTACCAACGTATGCACTCTCTTCCGTATGGGATTCTTGAAACGTTTCCTCTCAATAGGTGGCAAGTCTAAGCGAAAGGATAAGGATGGCAAGTCGAAGAAGGATGTCGCAGCGTCTGCGAGCAGCGCCAACCTCCTCACAATCCCGCAAGACCAAGAGGCAGTAGTAAATCGCCTCTTGCGCTCTTCTTCGACTCACTTCTCTGTGTTATCGGAAACGGAGTATCGTTCCCTGCCTCCAATACGTCAGTGCTTTCATTGCGCCTGTAAAATATTGCAGTTGAAGTAGCATTCGGAGTCTAGCACACCCCATCAACCATGTCCTTCGTGCACCCTCCATCATCTCCAGTGCCACGCAGACAGACACCTTTACAGTTACAGTCCATCGCCGCATGCTTCACTCGCGCACCGAATTTCCAAATGCAAATCGCGGCGGCAGTTCCTCACCCTCCAACTCTCTCACCAGACGCCACTCACTTCCACCACTTACTCCAGGCGATAAGAATCGCCTTTCAAGGCTAAGGCAAGATGCATCCGTCCTGAGCTTATTGGCTATATACGATGAAACGGGCCGTCCGAACCCTGAAGCATTCTCTAATACACCCGCCAGAAGCGATCAGAATAATACATTGTCCTTACGCACGCTCATGGGCCACCCTAGTTCACCTAGCCTGACTGTCTCGAAGACTAGTGTGGAAGAGAGCGATATCAGTTGGGCGGATCGGTATATCAAGTGCGTAGCATACACCGAGCGATGAGTTAGTACAATGATCTAATTACGTGTTCAGAACCCAGACTGCTCGTCGAAACTCTGTATCCTCTAGTTTGACTACTTCCTCTCTTGGCATTCCGGTTGACCTATTTAAGGGATCACTGACTCCTGAATGTTTACACTTTGACAACTCAATCTCTGACGATTCATTACGTGACATCCCCGACGTGGGCATTGATTCTCTTCAAGTTGAACGTGGTACCGCCGAAGACTCTTCTATCATTTTTCAATCCCCAACAATAGGTCTCACGCATCGCGCCTCACAGTTCTTCAAATTTCTGTCAGACGGCCAAGGTCCACCAACTAGTGAGGGCTCACCTCTCCCCATACTTCCTGCTGCAGTGTTCCAAACTTCTCAACCAATTCCGCCGTCCCCGCTAGGCCCTCGAGCCTCTCGCGCATTGACTTCCCCTTCCGAGGACACTGCTGGTGGCAGTAGCAGTGAAACTCCTGTTCTCTTTGTGCGCGACGGGCCGAAGGAAAACCACGCTCAAGTCTCCCCTCCCCCTCGCCGCCGTGCGCGGTCTCCCCCTCTTCCACCACTTCCAGGACAAAGTACATCTCCAACCGCGAAACCAAGGCACGCCAAACAAACACCTCTTGGCTTGCGCGCTGCGTTTGACGCCCTGCATAACGATGATGGTCGTAACCCCGCCATATTCCCGCGAAGTGTATCCTCCCGGTCTGTATCTGTCGCGTCATCTGTTCACCCCCAGGTTGAGACTCAGGGCATGACTGTGGATCCAGACCCGTATACTCCAATCCCGCAGCGTCGCGCCGCTGAGGGGAAGAGGGATCGTCATGTTGTGGTTGGAGAGAATATTCCCCCCATGGCCCCTGGGAGGCCGGTGAGAGGGGGAGTTCGGAGATACACCACTAGCAAAAACTATGGACTTCATGCGCACAGTAAGGAAAATAATCCCTTACAGACTCTATCAACAACAAAAATCGCTATAGTTGAACAAAGCACTTATATTACAAGTACGTCATACAAAGAAGGTGCGTCGTCCATGATACCCGCATATGTAAATGCTAAATATTAATTGACAAATTGCATCGACATGCAATATCAGAAATACCCTCTCATGATGTCTATCCCAGGTCGATGCCTCCCACGACACCGATTAAAAACCCAGCCCTTTCACATCTTCAAACACCCTGTTGTCCGTCTCCCGCTTCCTCCTCCGAACTTTCACCAGAAGGACGGCAAATAATGGCCAGTGTCCGTGCGAAGGTCCGCAAGTCTAGCGAAGGTGGCTTGAAAACCAAGACATCTCGCGTGTGGCAATCATGGGGTGACATGGCCGATCCTATATGAAATTCGTTGTTGCATTTCAAAATTATATTTTGTGGTTTAAAGCGATACCCTGCATGTTTTATCCCTTTTGTATTCAAAACTCCGTCTTGTTCCCTCCCGACTCACTTTCCCCTTGTGTATGTTATGCAACGCGAGGCGCCTGACGACTAGGAGTCAAATAATAAGAAGGCAGACCTTACGGATCCAAATTTGTGTTGTGTAGCACCCAGCGCAATGAAATCCTTGAAGAAGCACAAAGCGAGGGCAATGATGCAATTAGGAATACTCAAGTTTGCATATAACTCGGCCGGGCTTGTCTTCTTCAAATTGCAGCTCCGCCGTCAAGGCCAATAATGGCCCCGCCAATCACGGCCCCGTTAGGGCCGTTATTAACAGTAGCACCAGCAGAATGTTACAACCTGCTGGATATACCTTGGTTAAAGCTAACAAAGGTCAAGTGAGTTCTGTGCGGAATTATTTTGACCTTTAGATCCTCAATGATGATTGTTTTAATTTCATGAATCGTTCGATGGGACAGATCGCGGTTGCTAGAAAACGCCAGGTTCCTACTTGGGCTAGAGGAATGACCGAAGAACAGTTCATGGCACGTGAAATACATCTTGAAGGAAGAGAGCATGCTGCTGACGGGAGACTCACTGCCTGGTTCGTCTTGCTCGCTTTCCTTGTGACACACTTTAACTCATCTCAAGCATTGTATAGGGTGCTTGTGCCCAGAGATGAACCGGATACCATGGAATTTAGATGTGCTTGTGAAACGTATGCCCTTCAATATTCCCTAACGTTACTTTTTGAATCTTATCGAGATTGTATCACCAAGATATCGACGCAAAGCATTGATTACTAGACCCTCTTCTCCGCCAAAGGAAGTCGCAGCATACGGTATTGCATCTGTGTTCACTCCCCCCCAGTACAGGAACGAAGGCTATGCCTCACACATGATGAGGCTTGTACATTATGTACTAGCCTCGCCGGATTCCCTTCCCCCCTTCCCTCAGGAATGGGGAGCCCCTCCCCCGTCTTACGCGTCTGTTTATGGAGATGCATGCTTTTCTGTCTTATACAGTGATGTTGGGGATTTTTACAAACAGTGTGGACCAACTCCCGACACATCTGGTTGGCATATCTATAGCCCCATCAGTACCATGTGGAAATTTAATCCCAAAGCCCCTTCTGCAGCCAGTGCAACGCTTAAGAAGTTTGACTTCCTAACCGAAGAACAATGTATAGCCCTTTGGGAAACGGATTCGGCCTACATTGCAGATTGTCTCTCGAAGACCTCCACATCGTCCCACACGAGCATCACTTTTTTGCCGAACGACGGCGTTGCAGCATTCTTGCTTCATCGCGTGCACGCAGAGGCACCGTTAAACCCCAACCACCCTTTGAAGCATTTTGGCGTCTCCATTCCAGACAATGACGGACCAACGTATGCAACCTGGACTCTAGATATGGACCTTTCTACCCCACCGGTAATTGTTGTGACGCGGTTGCGTGCCACTCCTCAAACTCTTCCTACGCTTTTGGAAGCGTTGATGATGGAGGCCCGAAAGCTCGGCGCTAGCGCCGTTGAGACGTGGAATCTACCCGGAGAACTAGCGGACGTGGCTGTGAGTTTAGGAAGCACCACGGTTGTGCGTAGCGATCACTTGCCTGCGTTGGCATGGTACGGTAGTGGACCTTCGGGGGAGGTAGAGTGGGCTTTCAATGAGAAGTACGTATTCAAAGGAGTCCCCCCTCACCCTGCTCAGTTTATCCATGTCATTTTCTTCCCTCAGGTTTCCATGGTGTTGATAGTTATTCACTATATATACATCATATACAAGGGATTTTTTTTATGCGTTGGGAACTGCTACAATACTCTGATAGTTGTGAGCATCATCAGGTGACATAAACTGCCTTCCTTCATATACGATGGTTTTCTTGCAAGGTGAGATAACGGTGAGATACTTGGCGAGGAAATTGAGGCGGGCAGACCATCATTTCTGCATCCCCAAGACCGCTGCCTCTAGCTTCCATCTGACTTCACAAATCCAGGCCTTTGAGCTTGTAGCGGTCTAAAGACAGATGCCATGCCCTAGGATACAATAATTCTGTCAATTCATGCTGATCCTGAAAATCTTGAGTCACATGAAAGGCACTCAACACATAACCATGCTCGAAAGTCTGCCATGCTTTGAGGGCTTCCGGGCTGGACGCCAAAGCCACATGTATGTTTTCCCTCGACACCCGGACTTCCTCCACCAACTCGGCGAGTACTTGCAGGGGAGATTTATTGTCGGCATACGCACGAGTATGAACGTGGGTGGCTGTTTCCCCGTCGAGTTCTTCCTTGTAAAACCTTACGATGGTTCAGAAGAGTTCCTGAGTCAACAAATTATAGGAAAGCTACACACGACAAGATATCGTTCGTCACGTCGATCCAAAAATTCATATCTGGAATCGCTTGAATATATTTCATAATATCGACCTTGACGGATCGCGGGAATACCATGCCTGCGTACGCAACTCCCGCGCCTGAGCGGTTGCGCATGAACCACGGAAAGCGTTCAGGCATGTCACGGATCGAAGCAAGTGTCTCCAGCCTGGGCTCGATGCAATGCGAGGTGATAAAATCGCCAGTAGAGCCTATGATTAGATTAGCACAGAGCGGTTCGTATTGCTCCCACATTTTGCGAAGCACATCAGTGAGTGCATTGAGAACCGGGTCTAATTGCTGTTGTCCACACACGAAGCGCTGCTCGAACACACTGAAAGGGGTGATACCTCTAGCTGCTCTGTCGTCCACATAAATATGGTACCTGTGGGAAACTCCTCAATAATATGGAGGAGTGGAAAGTAAGGTTTCGCACCAACACAAGAGCGCAATATTTTTCTTTTCCTCAAAATCACAGCCATGATAAGCTACCTGCAAATTAAGGGAAGGTCATAAAGGTGGTGGATATAAGCATAACACTTCTCTTTTACCTCTATGAGGCTGGCGGCCAAGTGGAGCGTCTTTTCAAGTTGCTCACATCGTATGTCTCGCGCATCCATTTCTTCTCGCATGGCTTCTTCCAGCTTTTCATTGGTGAGATTAATGTTCAGAGGGCTGTACCCCATCCCTGCCAGAAAAGATTTCATATATTTTAGAATTGCGGCTTCGTTATCTGCAAGAGGCTAGTAAGAAGATTGCATAGGTAAATGTCCAAAAACGTACGCGGCTTGCAACTTGAAGGAGTGGCAGCCACAGCTTCAAAATTGACGGTAGAGGTGGACAAGTGGACAGTTGAAGCCATGAGTGTCTGTCGCTTGAGTTCGTAGCGAGGAAATCAAGAGAACTGCAGTGGGGAAGCACAAAATGCCAGTAGAGGTCGAAGAACTGTGTTAGGACATGGTCCATATCGTCTTATGTAGATTTCAGCTTGAATACATTGTACAAGAGATCGGCTCGACCCCGGCAATTAAACAAAACAGCTGGACATGGACGTATTCCGAGGTGCCTAATGATGAGAATGTAAACAGTCTCATACACTAGGTTTGAGGCCTGAGGCACAGTGAGTGCCCATGTCACTGCTTTGCGATACAACTCTGTATCTCCACTTGAAGATCTGAAGCACACCTTGTAAATGCATTTGTGACGTGTTCCCTCATTCTGTCACACAAATCCTGCCAGCGATGCAAGATAACCCTCCAGAGTCCAGACGAACGAAGAGCAGTCCAACGCGCCTATCTATGATGTCAATGTTCCCGTGTGGCTTATGAGCAAACTATGTACTCCCATCATTGAACAGAGTACACCTACCGCGTTCCACGTAACTCAAAGTATATACGTTGAGCCTGAAATCCACCTAAGTCGTCGGGCGATGCCTCGTAAGTCCATCCCGCAAACATATCAGTTCAACGGGATCTTTGTTTACATAATCCGTTCCCCTTGAGCGTCTCCTTCTGATTCCGGGCGGGAATGTGAGAGGTTAGCACCGGCTTCGGGTGAAGATCCTGCGCATGTGAAAGAATATGCCAGCGGACTCGATAGAACGGCGGTATCATTTGAAAAGCCGCTGGGCCTCAGACAGATTATATCCTTCAGGCTGCGGATGCCAGTGACCCTGCTGGCCAGAAACAACCTTACTAGTAGAGGACCCATAGACTCGTTACAAACTATTATTATTGCCCCATCACTTTACAGCTTGTACCGAGGTCCCCAGTGAGACCCAAAAGCATCTTGGGCGAGAGCTGTCGATGGCTTACCCAGTATCGTTAGAAAACGAGAGGCCATGATGCTAGGTTACAAATACGTAAGGGGCTAAACTACATTACGATTCCCTATAACATAGTGTAGTGGAGTTTGGAATCATTTGTATGTACCAGTACACCACAATTTCAAAAATTTCCCATTTTCCTAGGAGGTGGCTTGGTTTTCACACAAATAGAAAATCTCATCCCACAGTTTCCTTTGTTGTTCCACAGCTTCATTCTATAAGGGCAACCTCTGAAGTGAGTGGAAGCTCACACTCAAGCCTGGCAGATGGGAATCCAAAGATATATTAACCTATGAGGATCTACAGATGAAGGTGCATACCTGGCAGATGGGAATCCAAAGAGAAAAGCCTAGGGATCCCATTGCCATCCTAGCTACCCAATTAGGAAGGAGGTCCAAGACAACATAGGACAAGAAGACACTTCAGGGCTGGGGCAGCACCTGCACAGAAAAATAAGGAAAGATAACAGAAAAATACTAATGAATGAAGGCCAGTACTGGGAGAGAAGAGAGAATGGAATATAAGGAATGAATATTAGGAAAGAGACTGAAGTTCCCCTTACATCACCCCCCTTCTAGAATGTGACGACCCAACACATAAGCCTACAGGCACCCAAACCAAACACGAACCCAAGATGTGAACCTCTTCCAGTGTTTAGATGACTGTTTAGACTTAATGAAGTCCTTTGGAACATATCTATAGCAGATCTCAGCCCCACCCTCTGTACCATGCTCCTTTCACCACATGAAATGCTCAGATCATGAGCTTGGGAATGTTGGTATGATCTCGAATTACTTCAAGATTATAGATACATTATGGCTGAGATTACAAAATTTGGTAATCTCTTTAGGATCTTAAATTAAACACAGATAATATGTAAATACATTTGGACTTGGTGAAATTAGGTGTCTGGTGGACCAGAAGCTGCATTCACTTGCTTTCCGCAAGCTTCCTCTCCATCACCATATCCCCTCCTACTATGCCATAACACAGGTATATTGTTAGTCTTTATGCCTTCATTGTTAAGATGCACTTGTATTGTGCAGGAACCGGTGTGATAGGTCACACCCCTTGGTAGAAGATTTTGTCAGTCAAATCCTGAAAAATAACATAGATCGTCAGCTCAAGAACAATCATACAAACTAAAGGTGGCTCAATTGAAAATTGACACAGATGACATGCTACAAGATACCTAGAACTTTCAGGGAGCCAGAGATGTGTTGGATTGTGTAAGGGAATTGTGATTCCCTTAATAGATATACATCATTAATATCAGTATATATAAGTATATAGAAAGTACTGTACATGCATAGGCTATGTCTATGCTATAAGTTGTGTACATACATGTCCACAACTGTACTAGTTGTAGTGTGGGAAGAACCTTAGGTTCACCACCACTTAACTGTAACCATCACACACCGCTTGAATAAGAACTGTTTGGAATGGTTCCTTGAGCTTGTGTGATAAACTCACTTAAGTGTAAACCCTTACACTTTTTTTGAACCCCAAGAACTAGGTTAGGCTAGATCTAAAAAGAGAGCACAAAAAAAGCAAACCATATGGTTTGCTAGATAAAGAAGCAAAGAGTGCTTCTTGGAATGTCTGCAAGACTCCAGGTTAGAACCAGGAGTGAAACGAGTTGCCCATCGAGCAAAGCCAACGTGAATGAGATTGCAGACAGCGATCCGAACAATGCTTTGAAAGAAGCATCAGCGACATCAACATCCAGCATGCCTGGGACATGCCCAGGCAGCACCAATCAGAACCAATCAACTGGGTCCAATAGGATAGAGATGGAGGGTTTAAAACCCTCCACATTGTCACGCACTAGTGTGTGACAAGCAAGGGACCAAGGCCCCATGCAGGAAGGAGAACCATCCAGACATGCGAGCATGACACCCGCACAAGACACTAGAAGAGGAATGCCTGGGGTACAACCCAGGCAGCACAGTGACACAAGTCACTCTAGCAAGAAGATCTAAAATCGATGCATAAGCCCCAAAAGACAAGCCTCAGAACGAGGCTATTCAACAGAGGAAGAATTCCTCGAGAATGAGCTCATGCAGGAAATCCTGCGAGAGACGGATGATACCCGTCAACAGATATTGTTTGCCTGTGAACAGAGTGAACAAGCAGCTACAATAGCTACTGAAATGCTAGTCCGACATGACGAACACCTGAGAAAGTTCATAGAAGAACTACATGTGAAGCAATGCACGCAAATAAAAAGGAACAAGGCCCTGCATGGAAACAATCCCAATAGGGATCGTATGGATGAAGAGGGTGACCTGCGACCTCAAAGGGGAATGAACCCCCCTGAAGAGATACCTAGAGTTCAGAAACAAATTCAGGCGGATGACAATCATTCTGATCAGGGAGTGACGTGCAAAGTGCCACAAGACAGAGTGAGGGATAGGCAATCCCTCTTTGAAATTGTCACTGGACAAATTCAATCAGATGATGAAATCACCAAAATTAGCATTGTGGAAATGCAAGATGTGCTTGCAGAGCAAGCAGACCGTTGGGCTGAAGCCGAACAAAAGGCTGCCAGAAGGCATTGCGCTTTAGAATTGAGCATAGAACTGGTGGAACAAGCAGTTGCTGCACAATATCCTCAGGTCGATAGACCTGAAATGGAAGAAGCAGTACACACTGCTAGGATAGTGCATAACAGATACAGCTCGTATGAACAAGTATCGAACACCAGGCTAGCTGGCGATACATGTGCGATTCCAGTTGTAGCCAGAGGAACACGTCAGGCCCCAGTTGGACCTGATGCAGATGCCCCTCAGTGAGCCCCGAGTATATGGGGCATACCAGAGAGGTACCAATCGGTACTACTCACGGAAGTCAGTCGCCAGCTGACTAACTTTAATGACTGCCCCAACCATACAGACAGGATAGCAATGATGGTGCGCAACATGCTCCATGAGAATGGACATGTGAGTGCCGAAAAATCTGCCTTTGCAAAG
This sequence comes from Ramaria rubella, assembly GCA_015039355.1. Taxonomy (NCBI): domain Eukaryota; kingdom Fungi; phylum Basidiomycota; class Agaricomycetes; order Gomphales; family Gomphaceae; genus Ramaria; species Ramaria rubella. Next base: position 99,810 of record MU134605.1, read on the forward strand.
GCAGGAATAAAGTTACCTCACCCCAAGCCTTATGGGGGAAGTGCCGATCTCAAAGAGTTCAAGATGTTCATCGCAGGAATACTGCGATGGTTAAGCATGAATAACCTGCTTGGACCATCTGAGACTAAAGCTCAGATAGGGTACGTAGGCACTTGCCTTAAAGATGAGGCGTCCAAGTGGTTCACTTGGACGGTAGAATGATGGGATCGAGAGATCCGAGACTGGACCCTTGAGTCCATAGTCACTGCTTTACAGCAGCGATTCCTACATACTTTGACGCACAGACAAGCGTCAAACAAATTTGACTCCTTAGAGCAAGGAACTCGTACTGTGGATGAAATCCTCAGTGATATCCTAAAGTACTCAGCATGCATTATAATGCTGCCCGACAAGTATTCTATGAATAAATGGTTCTTAGCTGCGCTAAGAACATCTTTGAGGATAGAAGTCCTCAAACAGGGGTACACCCCGGAGACTCACTCCCTAGAGGAGTTGTCACATGAGGCTCGAGTAATCGAGTCAGCATCCCATTATGACTATGGCACGCGAGTGAGTACCACCATGGCTAGTGGTGGTACGACAATGAAAAAGAATCAGGTTGTGACAAAGCCTGAACAGGCTGCAAAGTCGCAGCCTAGTACGAGTAAAGTGCAGCCAGGTAAACCAGCATACAAGCCACGAGCTGCACCTGCGATACCAGTAGCCACTGCTGGAAATAAAGCAGTGGTGAATAACACCCCAAGACAGGGCGCAGCTGGAATAGGGAAAGCACATACATCAGATGTACATTGCTACAAATGTGGCCAAACCAGCTACATAAAGCCTAATTGCCCCAAATTACAGGACAAGCCGCACGTTGCAGGTGCGTGGATAGAAGAAGACCTTGGAGACGAGGTAGACCAAGAGAATTTGGAGCCACCAGATGGCCTGAATCACTTGAAAGAGGAGGAGATACCTCCTGAAGAATAATACCCTGACCAAATGGTTGGAGACTGGCAAATGGAACCAACAGAGAAGTTCTGATGGTCAGATGACAAGTCCGAGGACAATTGGACTGAGTATCGTGCCAGCACGATACACGCCACAGGGGACTGTGACAGATGCAGCATATATGCTGCACAAACACAAATGAGAGTGTAAACTCTCATATTTGACCCGTCCAACTAGCTGTGGGCGGTATAATAGACAAAACTGCTGAGCTGGTCTATGACCATAGGGCTCAGCACAAAGATCAAACACGGCCTAAACGACTGTGTGAAGAAAACCAGACTATCTCTGGTTACTTTGAAGTTGGAGGCACAAGAGCCCACTGTATGTTAGACAGTGGGTGTGAAGGCGTGATGATATCACCTGATTTCACATGTGCCACCAAGATGAAGATGTTCGAACTTGAACGTCCCATAGGCTTACAACTAGCCTGCGTTGGTAGTAAATCTACCATAAACTATGGCATCAGAGGCACTATAAAATTTGGATCAAAAACCATCGAGGAATATTTCGATGTAGCTAACATTGATTATTATGATGTTATACTAGGAGCTCCCTTCCTGAGAAGGATGGGATTAGTCCTGGACTGTAATGGTTCAGGACAAATACTAATGGGGAATGAGAAAATCCCCAATGGAATAAATGCATTTGGTAACGAATGCAAAACGGAAGCCAAAAGACCCCCTCCTAAGCTGCATATAACTGTGGCTATAAAGAATTACACTTGCAATTGAAGTGAGAAGGGTGAGCTGCCAACCAGTGACTCACCCATAAGTTCGCTGTATTCATGGCGAGAGGGGGAGGGAGGTATAGAAGATTCCAAGGATGCGCAGGCACATCCTAAGGGGCACATGCGTCATTTAATGGCTGTCAAAGCCAAACAGGGGATTTTAACCCCTGCTGATTTTCCAACATTGCAAGAACAATGGAAAACAGAATTTGCTGATATGTTCAGCAAAGTACCTCTATGGTTGCCACTGTGGAGAGACATAAACCATGAGATAAACATAGACGATCACAAGCAAATAAATTATCGCTTGCCTAAGTGCCCAGATGCACTTAAAGAAGAACTTGTTCAGAAGATTGAATGATACACCACCGCAGGGTGGTGGGAAAGGGCATCAGCTAAACAAGTAATACCTATGCTAAGTATCCCAAAGAAAAGTGGGAAACTTCAAACTGTGTTTGATTTTTGTTTGCAAAATGATAACACAGAGAAGGATGTCATGCCCTTCCCTGACCAAGACACAATATGGCATGATGTAGCAAGTGCCAAATACAGATCCAAGTTGGATATGTCAGAAGCATATGAGCAAATACGCGTAAAAGACATGGATGTCTGGAGGACGGCCTTTGCAACAATATTTGGCACATTTGTGAGCCGAGTAATGATGTGGGAGTGTAACACCCCCTCAACGTTTCAATGTCTAATGACATCTATCTTTCGCGACTTTATAGGTCACTTCGTCCATGCGTACCTGGATGATATATTCATATTCTCGAATACAATCGAGGAGCATGAACAACACCTAAGAAAGGTGTTTGAGAAACTGGGGGAGGTACAACTGTACCTCTTGCCATCCAAGTCAGATCTCTACTCTGAAAGAGTAGACTGCCTTGGCCATATAATTGACGACAAAGGCATACATGCTGATGCCAACAAAATGACCAAAATGCACGAGTGGTGATGCCCTCGGTCATATGTTGAAATACAACATTTCTTAGGATTGGTGCAATACCTAGCACCATATATGCCAGATGTAATGGCTACTACACCTCTTTCAGGCTGTGCCTGAAATAACAGGACATTCATCTGGACACCCTTATCAGACAAATGCTTTGAGTCAATCAAAGCATTAGCTTGCAAGGCTCTGTTATTGAAGCCTATAGACATAAACAACCCAGAGACAATCTGGGTTATATGTGATGGCTCCAAGACTGGAGTTGGCATGGTATATGGACAAGGTCCTGACTGGGAAACCTGTATACCCACTGGCTTCTTGTCTAAGAAGTTTACATCAGTGCAGCATAGCTACCAAACACATGAGCGCGAAACAATAGCCATGCTCGAAGCCCTCATGAAATGGGAGAATGAACTACTACAATGAAAATTTGTCCTAGTCACAGACCATAAAGGTCTTGAATATTTCAAGGCCCAGCAATATTCAAGACCCAGCCGCATTTGTCACCAAGACAAGTGCATTGGTGGGAGTTCCTCTCCCGCTTTACATATACTACACTCCATGTGGATGGAGTAAAGAATAAAGTAGCAGATTGCTTATCCTGCTACTTTGAATTTGATGTGCCAGAAGCTGCACATCCTGAACACGTATATGTCCAGGCTGATTCCAGACTAGACCCAGATGGGGAGTTACTACCCATTGAACGGTTCATTGAAATACAAGCAGCTGCTGCACGCAAGTCTGCTCGAATACAACAAAAGCAAGAGGATAGAATCCTCGAAGCCAACAAACTTAACAAGGAAATTGAACTTCCTCAAACTTTGCCCAGAATACTGGACAAAAATGACATTGAAGATGTCATTGCCCTGGACTCTGGTCCAGAGGGAAAATCACTACGTGAGCACATAGAAAATAAGATTGAACTAGCCATGCTGGTTTGCAACGGCTATGAAAAAGAAGCGACCTTTAGAAAGGTCTTAGCAAATCCTGAAGTGCATCCTCGCTTCGGGATGAAAGACAGATTAATTTGGACCAAGAATAGGTCCAAAAGAAGCGTGGTATGCTTACCCCATGAAGCTTTCCTAAGGGGGAGGAGACTAGTTGAGGTCATAATACACTCACCAAGCCGTTGGCCATTTCAGCCAATTTAGAATGGCTAATTATGTTGGCCATTACTATTGGTGGCCAACAATGACGAAGGATATACAATCCTTCTGTGACACATGTGGACCTTGTGAACAGAACAAGGTCAGTAACCAGCAGCCCTCTGGGCTACTGCACACATTACCAGTGCCTGAAAGGCCCTGGCAATTCCAATTCCCTGAGTTTACGAAGGAAAGAATCGGCTGTTATAGTTGGCCATTTTGCCCTTCGCAAAGATCATCCCCTTTTCCCATGATAATCCAGGATTATGAAATTTTCTCCACAGTTTATGTAAGAAAACCATACAACCAGACTACGAAACCCATCTCTTGTTGGATTTCAGGATGGTTTCAGGGTCCCAATGGGGTTCTACTGGAAATGACCATTTTTTTGGCACTTTTATTCTGCTCAGTTCGTAGGCACCTCTGACACAGAATATCCAATTTTATCTGGGTGTTACCCTGGATCTCTTCTCTAACTTCCTAAGTCCTTTTATTTTATTTTTATATTAGTTGCTATATTTGTCATGTTGGTATCTCAAGGAATCCTATTGGGATTATGGTCATGTGAGTGCGTTGCTGTCCACAATTGCTTTGCGCAACAAAGTCCATGCCCTCTTCAGATCTCTCATCTTCCCTACTCTCCTGCCAGACATTTCTGTCATAATTTGGTAATATTGGTAGGCAGTAATATACAAATTGTAGTCATCTTCCTAACTAAAAATTGAGATCCCCTGAATTTCACCATCCACAGGGGAACACAGAGGGGTCTAGGGGGGTGGCGGTGGTGCACATGAAGTGCCAATGGGCCAGGAGGGTGGCGAGTGTGAGCAGAGGGCGCGGAGGAGGTCAGGAGGGCGGTGAAGGTGCGCAGAGGGCGTGCAGGGTGCCGAGAGGGTGGCAGGAGTACACATAGGGTGTGGTGTGGCTGAGGAGGGCGGTGTGGGTGCACACAAGGTGCAGAGGGGGCCAGGAGGGAGGCGAGGGTGAGCAGAGGCGCTGAGGAGGTCAAGAGGGTGGCAAAGGTGTGCTGAGGGCGTGGAGGGTGCCAAGAGGGCGGCGGGAGTAAACATAGGGCGTGGTGCAGCCGAGGAGGGCGGTGTGGGTGCACACAAGGTGCGGAGGGGGCCAGGAGGGCGGCGAGGGTGAGCAGAGACGTGGAGGGGGCCAGGCAGGGGGCAGGTGGGCACGGCATGCACGGAGGGTGCTAAGACAGTGGCTGGGGTGCACAGAGGGGGCTAGGAAGGCAGTGGGGGTGTGCAGAAGGAGCCGAGGAGGCCAGGAGGGCAGCGAGAGTGTGTGGAAGGGGCTGGGCGGGTGGCGGGGATGGACAAATGGCGCAGAGGGGGCCAGACAGCGTGAAGAGGGCCAAGAGGGCGGCGGCAGTTCCCAAAAGGGCGCAGAGGGTGGTAAAAGGGTGGCTGGGGTGTGCAGAGGGGGGCCATGAGGGTGCAGAGGGGGGTGGGGGTATGCAGAAGGAGCGGAGGGGCACTGCAGTGGTGGCATCCAGTGCGCGGCAGTATGGACATCAGCTGGGTGGTCTGGGACGCATGGGATGGCGGTGCGTAGGTGTGCAGCCTGGGACTGCCGCCTGGGGTACATGGTGGTGCCACGCGTAGGTCGAGCACGTTTGTGCACTGCTAGGACACACGGACGGCGGGCGGTGGGGCATCCATGGGGCCTGCAGTCTGCTTCCTGCGCTGCAGCCCTGCGCATGGGTGTGTGTTGTTGCGATGGAGCGGTGTTTGGTTTACTTTCGGAAATGGATCCAAAAGACAGTGGGTAGCGGTGTCGTCGTTGCACGGCTACTAACACTGGTGTTCGGGCTCAGTGCGCTTTGCTATCAGCAGCAACAAAGGTAGAACAAAGACGAAGATGATGACATAATACGCTGATGTAAGCGTAGACGAGAATCAACAGCAAATGTCATGTGATTGAAAAAGCTGGCCTTGACGTAGATGTAGAAGTAGT